>QRFJ01004787.1:0-47187 GCA_006176705.1 Cocos nucifera | reverse complement strand
GGGCACATCTTAATTGGAAAGATGAATACCATGTCTGAAGGTTTAATCCCCCTCTTAGAGTTCTCCATACTAAACCTCTTTAGTACTTCCTCTATGTACATCTTCTGTGAAAGTCCTAGCATCCTATTCGGTCTATCCTTATAGACCTTAATTCCTAGAATAAAGGATGCTTCACCTAGGTCTTTCATGGAGAATTCCTTGGACAACCATATTTTGACTGTCATCATCATGAAAATATCATTTCCAATAAGGAGGATGTCGTACAATACGAGGAAGACAACAGCACTCCCACTGATCTTTTTGAAGACACATAGATCCTCTTCATTTTTTATGAAACCAAATATTTTGATCACATCATTGAAATGAGTGTTCTAGCTCCGAGATGCTTCCTTAAGTCCATATATGGACCTTTGCAGCTTGCAAACCTTGTGATTAGTGTCACTAGATGTGAAACCTAGCGGCTATTCCATATAGATATCTTCCTCAAGATATCCATTTAAGAACGCTGTTTTCACATCCATTTGCCATATTTCCTTGAATAAAGGATGCTTCACTTAGGTCTTTAATGGAGAATTCCTTGGACAACCATAATTTGACTGTTGTCATCATGGGAATAACATTCCCAATAAGGAGGATGTCATCCACGTACAATACGAGGAAGCCAATAGCGCTCCCACTGATCTTTTTGAAGACACACAGATCCTCTTCATTTTTGATGAAACCAAATGTTTTGATCACATCAATGAAACGAGTGTTCCAGCTCCGAGATGCTTGTTTAAGTCCACATATGGACCTTTGCAGCTTGCAAACCTTGTGATCAGTATCACTGGATGTGAAACCTAGTGGCTGTTTCATAATGATATCTTCCTCAAGATGTCCGTTCAAGATGTCGTTTTCAACCACGTCCATTGCCATATTTCATAATCGAAAATAGGCTGCAATGGCAGCAATGTGCGATGGATTTTAGCATGCCACTGGGGAAAAGGTATCCTGATAGTTAATGTCTTCGCTGTTGACTATAACCTTTTGCCACTAGTCTAGCCTTGAATTGTCTCCACATTTCCATCTGCACCAACTTTCTCTGAAGATCCATTTTTACACCCAATAGGTACTATACCTTCTGGTGGATCTACCAAGGTCCAGACTTGGTTTGAGTGCATCGAGTCAATTTCTGACTGCTTGCCTCTAACCATTTCTCGAAGTCGATATTTGATATCGCCTCGTTGTAGATTTTGGGATCATCACCATGAGCACCATTACCTACGAGGAACATTTTCTCTACTTCCTCTGAAATAATACCTAAGTATCTTTCAGGGGGACGAAAAATTCTTTCCGATCTACGAGGTGGAGGAGGTAGTGTTCTTATTGACTCAACCTGATTTGGTTCCAATTGGTCCTTAGCTCGTTGTACTTATGAGACTTTCTCATCAAGCTTAATCTGCTTTCCAATGCCGCTATCTTGAATAAACTATTTTTCAAGAAAAATGGCATGTCGACTCATAATCACATTATGGCCTTCTAGAATGTAGGAATAGTATCCTAATGACTCTTTAAGATATACTATAAATCGAGCTCTGAAGGATCTAAACTCTAACTTGTCCGCTTGTTGTCTTTTGACATGAGCCGGACAATCCCAAATTTTGAGATGACTCAGACTTGATTTCTTACCATGCCATATCACATATGGTGTGTTAGGAACGGTCTTAGAGGGAACCCTATTCAATAGATAAATTGAAGTTAACAATGAATGTCCCCAAAGAAAATCAGGGAGGTCTGTGAAGCTCATCATGGATTGGACCATATCCAATAGAGTCCGATTTCTCCATTCTGAAATCCTGTTGAGTTAAGGTGTTCCTGATGGAGTCCATTGAGAGACTATGCCATTTTCCTTTAGATAGTCTAGGAATTCTTGACTAAGGTATTCACCTCCTTGATTTGATCGAAGAATCTTAATGAGTTTTTTCAGTTTATTTTTTACTTCAATGTCAAATTCTTTGAACTTTTCAAAACTTCGGACTTATGTCTCATAAGATACACATACCATACCAGATAGATCATCAAAAAAGGTAATGAAGTAGACAAAATTGCCTCTAGCCGCACATCAAATGGGCCGCACATATCAGTATGTACTAGGGTAAGGAGATCTGTGGCCCCTTTCCCCATGTCCTACAAAGGGAGTTTAGTCATTTGCCCTTGAAGACAATTCACAAGTTAGATTATGACTCGAAAGTCATGGACTCAATAGCCCATTTTTCTCTCAATTTGTTGTCCCTATCTTCTGCTATATGACCTAATCTTAGGTGCCATAGTATATGTCTTTGATATCCCTAGGATCGTTTGGCAATTCACGTTTTGCCTCGATAGTTAAGGATAGGTACATCAATAATGTAGCTAATAAAGATCGTTAAATAGAAACCATTTCAATTTATTTCTTTCATAAAGATTACAGGTCTCTAAAGAAGATAATCACATAGCCTTCTAGTGCTAAGCATGAAACAGAAAATCAAATTCCCTGCTAGCTTGCAGGCACATAATAACAGTCTTTCAAAAAATAAGTCTAAATCAGATGGTAATCGAAGAGGGTATGTTCCAGACTACTGCAGCACTCTTGCTTCTGTTATCGTCGTAGGAATCATGTCCTCCATCCCTCACCTCTCTATCCTCAAGACTCTGCAGAAAGTGCACAGAATGAAGCACTAGAACCAAGTCCAAAGCATCCACTAGAATGTAGAAGAAACAATAAGATTAGACTCATAATAAGCATACCTCCAAAAGAACCTCGTTCTTATTCTCAGTATGGGCCAGGTAAGCTAGGACAGTTCCACTTCATGGCTATCGCTATTGCAATGGAAATACTTTCCTTTGGCAGCGGCTTTCATCTTCGCTCTGGCCTTCTTTTCTTTACTCCTTCACCTTCCTGCTTTTTCACAGACTTCTTTTTTTTTCCATAAGATTTTTCTTTTGGAAGAAGTCATTCCATAGCAAAGAACTGAGCTTTAGAACCTTTCATAGAAGCTCAGCGGTGACACCAGCATGTTTCATTAATTCGGCCAGGAAATTTGAAGTTTTGCATATGTAATAGCACACCTGAGGAAATAGAACGCATGAGCAAGATCCCTTATGCTTCTGCAATAGGGAGCCTCATGTATGCCATGCTATGTACACGACCTGATATAGCCCATGCTGTGAGTGTCATAAGCAGATATCAGTCAAATTCAAGCGAAGAACACTGGACTTCTGTGAAATGTATCCTTAAGTACTTGAGAAGAACTAAGGATATGATGTTGGTCTTTGGTAATGGAGAACTCCAAGTCCAGGGATACACAGACTTGGATTTCATGTCCAATGTAGATGATCGAAAGTTGACATCTGGGAGTCTATTTGTGTGCAATGGTGGTGCTGTCCGCTGGAAGAGTTCCAAGCAGATTGTGATAGCAGATTCCACCATGGAAGCAGAATATATCACTGCATCAGAGGCTGCGAAGGAAGCATTCTGGTACAAAAAGTTTGCTGCAGAAATTAGAGTAATACCATCAGATGCCATTCCTCTATACTGCGACAACAATGACGCCATAGCCCTTGCTAAGGAGCCGAGGTCTCACTAGAAATTCAAGCACATTGAGCGGCGATACCACCTCATCCGCGATTACCTCGAGAAGGGTTACGTCGAGGTCAAGAGAGTTGACTCCAGAGAGAATGTGGCAGACCCACTTACAAAGTCGTTGGACCTATAGAAGATCGAAGTCCACCTTAAGAAGATGGGACTTAGACTTGTAGCCAATTGGCTTTAGGACAAGTGGGAGATTGTTAGATATATGTGCCCTAGAAGTTAGAATTGGCTAACACTTGTAATACACTTCTAGGAGCAAAATTATAATTTTGACTAAAATCAATAAAATAAATTATTTTCTATCACATATGTGTATTTAGTGTCTGTGATACATCCTTTGAGTTAATAGTAATGATAATTCATATTTTCAAGAGTTGAAAATTTAAGACATGAATAATCATTATTAACTCATAAAATGCTTCCGACCATAAGATCATCATGAGGATGGTGATTGATTCGGAAGATTGGTGTACAATCGCTTCTCTTTAGTAGATGAGTCTTGAGTCTATGGTGTGGAGACACCAGAGCGAGAGTACAGGTACTCGTTAGAGAATGAGGGCACTGAGCGTGACCACCTCAAGTAGTCATTAGGAAGTCTACCTTCTCGTCAATGACTGACTCAATGCTGCAGTGGTGTGTCTGATTCTTTGATCTGAGATGCATCGGTAGTTCACCTTGAGGGTGTTATAGTTTGACTACACCATAACTCGATCTCCTAGCCATATGGAATCCTAAGGTGTATGTTGGCTATAGCATGTTCATTGTAGGAACTGAATCGCATCAAGATGGAATCTATCTACCTCGGTGGTAGAGGAGCAGCCCTATGATGATCATGAGAATCAAGTCCAGAAGTCCATGGCCATGGTAGAGTGAAATAATAGAAAGAGTTTCTATTTAGGTTTTTTACATCAGACTTGAATCGAATGATTACATCATATGATAGAGACTAGGGATTGATAAGTTCACCTTAACCCTAATCTGATCGGAGCTCAAGATAGAAGAACTTAATCACACAGGTAGCTGCACCAAGAGGTTCGCATTCAGCTCTGATGGGTTGCCACCATATATTGCTAGGTGTCACTGGTGGATTTTGGGAGCAATTAGAATGATTTAGATGATCAATCATTCTAGCTATTCGAATCAGAAGAGTTCTGATTTATCAATAGAAGTTTCGATGATGTTGATGATAGAGATCATGACATATCCCATTACTATATAGAACTGAACCTAACTGGATCACACAAATAAGGGTTTGAATCTGGTGATCATCAATTGAACTAATCTAGTTCAATTGATCTGAATGAGATTCAATTAGGTTCAAGAAAATCGTGCTACCACTCAATTGAACCTACCGTTCTTCTTTTACTATTATAAATAGTTGTCTTGACTGAGCCAAAGGAGTTTATGCTCATTTAGAGGCCTTCACATGGTCTGACTAGAGTCTGTCCAGGTTAGAAAAGGGTTGTCTTATTTTGTAAGATAATACCTACCATTTTTGGTCACCTGCCATTTCTCGTCCTTTAACTTTGGTCAAAAATTAACCTTTGACTGGTCAAATGTTGACCATTGATACTTTGACTTATGTCCATGTATCATGCACCTATTGGAGAGCTGGTAGGGGCCTGTCCTCCTGCCAGAATCTGGCAAGGAGGAGGGCGCGCGCCACCCTTGGCGTGAGCCCAAGTTGGAGGCGCCTAGGAGTCCCTATTGGACAGGGACTCCATCTCCTTTTTGGATTCTGATTAGAATTCTCCTAAGAACCAAGTTTGACTGATCTTAGGCACCATCTAAGGAGGAATCCAAGAGACTCTATTTCCATCAATCAGATTTAGATCTAATTTCACAAAGGGTTATGATTGGTTGGGAAGAAGAGGAGTTGGATCATAGATAGTCTATAAATAAAACCCTACGCCCAACTCAAATAATGATTGGAAAGGGAATTGAAAATTCCCATGCCCAAGGCTGCCTCTCCTCTCCTCCTCCACACCAAAGCATCTTCTCTCTCTCCTCTCCACGTCCAAAAGTATTTTGGGTTCTTGGTTGGTGCAATCCAGATGAGAGAAAGGCGATTGAAAGCTAGAAGGCTGCGCTGTTGTAAAGGATAACTGCTGATCTTCGAGGAGTTTTGAAGATGTCCAGATCAGATCCAGATCTAATTTTTGGAGACATGATAGAGAAGAAGAGGATCTCCAGATCCAGCCTGAGTGGATACCGATAAAGACCAGACACTTGCATGGCTAGATCCAGAATCTTTCGCTGCTTGCAGGATCATCAATGGGTAATAGGATTACCCAACATCAAGGTAAATTAAATTTTATTTAATTTATTTAGATTTTATTTTTATTATTAGAATAATAAGGATCCGATCTGAAACATCCCAGATCTCATTATGATTAAAGAAAAATTTTTTTAAAATATATCTCTTGATCCGATCAGATCTGAATGAACCTGATCTAGAAAATCAGGATTTCTCTTCATAATCTAGCTTTGAATGTCTCTACATTCCCATCTGCATCATTCTTTCTCTTGTAGATTCATTTACATCCAATAGGTCCTATACCTTCTGGTGGATCTACCAAGGTCCAGACTTGGTTTGAGTGCATCGAGTCAATTTCTGACTTCATTGCCTCTAACCATTTCTCGGAGTCGATATCCAATATCGCCTCGTTATAGGTTTTCGGATCATCACCATGAACCCCATTACCTACGAGGAATATTTTCTCTACTTCCTCTGAAATAGTACCTAAGTACCTCTAAGGAGGATAGATAACCCTTTCCGATCTATGAGGTGGAGGAGGTAGTGATTGTATTGGCTCAACCTGATTTGGTTCCATTTGGTCCTTAGCTCATTGCTCTTGTGAGACTTTCTCCTCAAGCTTGATTTGCTTTTCAATGCCGCTATTTTGAATAAACTATTTTTCAAGAAAGATGGCATGTCGACTCATAATCACATTATGATCTTCTGGAATATAGAAATAATATCCTAATGACTCTTTAGGATATCCTATAAATCGAGCTCCAAAAGACCTATAGTTTAACATGTCCGCTTGTTGTCTTTTGACATGAGCCGGACAACCCCAAATTCTGAGATGACTCAGACTTAATTTCTTACCATGTCATATCTCATACGGTGTGGTAGGAACAATTTTAGAAGGAATCCTATTCAGTAAGTATATTGCAGTTAACAGACTGTCTCTAAAGAAAATCAGGAAGGTCTGTGAAGCTCATCATGGATCGGACCATATCTAATAGGGTTTGGTTCCTCCATTCTGAAATCTCGTTGAGTTGAGGTATTCTGGGTGGAGTCCATTAAAAGACTATGCCATTTTTCTTGAGATAGTCTAGGAATTCTCAACTAAGGTATTCACCTCCTTAATCTGATCGAAGAACCTTAATGGATTTTTCAGTTTGCTTTTCTACTTCATGTCTGAATTCTTTGAACTTTTTAAAAGCTTTAGATTTGTATCTCATGAGATACACATATCCATACCGAGATAAATCATCGGTAAAGATTATGAAGTAGACAAAGTTGTCTCTAGCCGACACATCAAATGGGCCGCACATATCAGTATGTACTAGGGCAAGAAGATCCGTGGCCCTTTTCCTATGTCCTACAAAAGAGAGCTTAGTCATTTTGCCATGAAGATAAGATTCACAAATTGGATATGACTCAGAAGTCAGCGGACTCAATAGCCCAATTTTCTTCAATTTGTTAACCCTATCTTCTGCTATATGACCTAGTCTTAGGTGCCATAGATACCTATCATTTGGACTATCCCAAGGTCGTTTTGGCTTTATGGCATTCACATTTTGCTCGATATTAAAAATAGATATATTAATATGTAACTGATAAAGACCGTTAATAAGAAAACTATTTGCAATTTGATTTCTTTCATAAAGAATGTTACAATGGTCCTTAAGAAAACTAGTTACATAGCCTTCTTGTGCTAAGCATGAAACAAAAATCAAATTCCTGCTTGCTGCAGGCACATAATAACAATCTTTTAATACTAAGTCTAAACCAGATGGTAGTCGAAGAAGATATGTTTCCATAGCTATAGCAGCAATCCTTGCTCCATTTTCAATGCATAGGATCATCTCACCATCCCTCAGCCTCCTACTATCCTCAAGATCTTGCATAAAAGTGCACAAATGAGCACTAGAACCAGAGTTAAGCACCCAACTAGATGCAGAAGAAATCATAACGCTAGACTCAATAACGAGCATACCTCTAGAAGGACTTGCCTCCTTATTCTTTAGGGTGGCCAGGTAAGTAGGGCAGTTTCACTTCCAGTGGCCGTCAGTGTTTCAATGGAAATACTTTCCTTTGTCAGCAGCTTTCTTCTTCAGCTCTGCCTTTTTCTTCTTTCCTCCTTCCACCTTTTGCCTTTTCATAGACTTTTTCTTCTTTCCAAAAGACTTTCTTTTGGAAGAAGTCCGTTCCATAGCAAGCACTGAGCCTTTAGAACCTTTCATATAAAGCTCAGCAGCAACCAGCATGTTCATAAGCTCGGCCAGAGAATTTTGAAGTTTATGCATATGGTAGTTCATGATGAACTGCCCATATGAATCAGTCAAGGATTGTAGAATTATATCATTCTATAGATCCAAGTCCAACTTCACATTGAGCTTCTCAAGCTCTTCCAAATCCTCCATCATCATCAGACAATGATCTTGGACTGACTACCCATCATGCATTTTAGCCTTGAACAGTCGTTTAGTGACTTGATACTTGGCTGCGTGACTCTTTTCACCAAACATCTCTTATAGGTAAGCCAACATTTGGCAGGCAATCCTGATATCTTCATGTTGGCACTGAAGCTCATTAGACATCGAGCCCAACATGTAATATTTGGCCTTGTTATCTTCGTCCGTCCACTTGTCAAGAGACACTCTCTGTTCAGCGAATGGACGAGCTGGTAAGGTAGAGGGTTTTGGTCCAATACATGAGTTAACTTCTCAGAATCCAAAATGATTTTGAAGTTTTGGAGCCAATCCTTGTAATTAGGTTCGGTCAGTCTATGGGTGTCCAGGATACGTGCTAGTGGATTGGACGCAGACATTTTTCTGTAGAGAGTTAATGTTTCTAGTCAGATATTACAATTAAGACTTGACCAATTTATTTAAAAATTTTATTTTTAAATAAATTAGCTTTTACTATTTTTTTAGATTCCTACAGTTCCTTTGTAGAGATGCAGAAATCTCCATGATTAATGATTTCTAGTGGGTGGTGCGATCCCACCAACTGACTCATCACCTTACCTAACAATTATTGATGATGGGTTAGCCAATGAGTGAACAACTCTTGTTCAATGATTCTCTAATCATAATGCACCCAAATTTGGTCTCTAATTCATAAATCTCACCATGCCCAAAATATTGATCCACTCCTTAGTTAGGTCAGACCCACCATTTGGACAGATTAGATTCCTAGTTGAGTCTCTCATCATATCCAAAATATTGAGCCCAATCCATCCTTCAGCCCGCAGCATCCAATGCCTAATAGACATGGTTGCATCTTTTCAGTGCAACTAAACCACTGTAACCAATCGAGAACAATCAATCCCGGGAAGGACCTGCATATCTACAATGGTGGAAGATCTTAGACTTAATTTTTTCTTAGGAAGATTTGATTTAGGTCTCATTAAACTAGACATGACATAGTCATAACAATTATGACTAACCTAGTGGCATGGGTTAGCTCAGATTATTGACCACCTCAGATCAGAACTGAGCCAACAAATATGGCCAAGTAAGTAAGACCAGTGGAAGGGATATGCCATTAACTCGACAAGAATGCATTCGAGTCGAGTAGCTTCCAATTAAAAACTAGTCAGTCGTATCTACCAAACTTACCTTAGACACCAAATTACTGAGCCAGAACCAATCAGGTTAGCTTACAATCCAGACTCTAACCACTGAGCCTAATTAGGTCTTAGCTTGATCGATCACTCATATGATTCAATCTTGACCTAGACTTAATCCTATTAGGCTGGTCAATTTAAGAACTCTTGATCCCATCTAACCAACTCTTGATTTGGTTTGATCAACCGCTTAGACCTAATTGAGCTACCCAGCCCGAACCTGATTTTATGAATATGTCTTAAATCTAAAATTTTTTAATTTTTAGACTTAACATATTTCATAATCTTAATTCTCAATTAAGTTTAGGGTTCATAAATAAAACATGTAAATAAAATTCTAGGATTTTAAGATCTAGGATTTTACAGAAAATAAGTTTTTGAATTTCTAATTAAGGACGAACGCGCAGTATCCCTACACATCATAAGAACACCCCATCGAATGGGAGGAGAGGGCATTTAAATCCTACTTTATTCTTATGATCGGACGGCCAAGGAGAACATCTTAATCAAAAATATGAAAACTACAAAACTAGTTAGATCTACATCATATATCTTATATATAAAAATTGATCTAACTATAAACATGTTTTGCATATATCTCATGTATCATATCATACATATTTTTTAGATCTAAATTATCTTATAATCATCTAAAAAATTAAATTTAAATTGATCATGTCAAAATAAATTCTATTCTAGACAATTATGTAGGACTATTCTACAACTAGTCTAAACATGCATTCATCATATCTCATATGAATAAAAATTAAATAACTTTATTTTTCATTTTTTTGGATCTTATTATAATATTTATAACATCAAGAAATAGTAAATAAATTAATCTAAAAATTATAATCAAATTAAATTATGATCATGCAAGACTATACATAGAACTATTCAATTCTACAACTAATCATGCATCTTGTAGAACTTAGATCTAAATTATTTAATTTTTAATTTTTTTGATTTCAGATCTAATCACATCTCATGTGATATCTAAAATTATCTAATTATTAGATCAAAATTAAATTAAAATTAGATCTAAATTATTTATAGGAACCTGACTCTAATACCAGTTGAAGGAAAAAATCTATTTTTTGGGTCAGGTTCATTCAGATCTGATTTGATCAAGAAAAATATTTCAAAAATTTTTTTCTTAGATATAAATTATATCTGATACTTTTCAAATCTGATTAAATAAATCTAAGAAAATAAAATTAAATTAAATTAAATTTGATTTAATTTATACCTTATTTTTGGTTAATCTTATTATCCTGTGATGATCCTACTGATTGCCTGAGGTTCTGAATGTAGCCACGCAATCGCCTGGCTTCTATCGATATTCACTCGAGCAGGATTTGAATATTTTCTCCTTCTCAATCTTCTCTCCAAAGATTAGATCTTGATCTGATCTTGAAGATCTTCAAAATAACTTTTGAAGATCCGATGTCGTCTCTTGCAGCAGTGCTGCCTTCTTCTTTTCTTGTTGCCTTTCTCTTGCCTGGATTGCACCAAACTGAAGCCGAAAGTCCCTTAGGCGTGGAGAGAAGAGAGAGGATGAGAGGTAGGCATGGAGGAGAGAGGGAGATGGCTATGTGGCATGGGCAAGGGGAGAACCTCTAAACTAGGGACAAACAAGGTTTATATAGACCCTGCTGCGCCATGCAGTAACACATCATCGCGACCAATCACGTCTCCTCATGCAATTAGATCTAAATTTGATTGGTGGGATGACATCACCTGATCCAATCAGATGAGAGCTCTTCTCCAACATCCTTAGGTGGCACCAGGACTGGTCAAAGTAGAGTCTTTGGCGCCACCTAGATTGATACCAAGAAGCAACCTAGAGTCCCATCTGTATGGGACTCCAGGCATCATTATCCTTGGGCACACACCTCCCTAGGCATGCACCCCCTTCTTTCCTCTTTCTAGTAGGGGGACAAACCATCATCTGCTCTCCTATGGATGCATGACACATGGACAGATGTCTAAGTATCAAAGGTCAACATTTGACCAAAGTCAAAAGACAAGAATTAGCAGGTGACAAAAAATGGCAGGTGTTGTCTCAAATTTATCTCATAAATTAAGACAATCTTTTTCTGACCTGGACAAGCTCCAGTTAGACCAAGTAAAGGTACCAAAGTGAGCTCAAACATATTTGGCTCAGTCGAGATAATATTTAATGATTATTGAAGGAGAACATTAGGCTTAATCGTGTGCTAGCACGATTTTCTTGAACCTAATAGAATCTAATTCAAATCAATTGAACTGGATTAATCCAATTGATGATATCTAGATCTAAACCTTTATTTGTGTGATCCAGTTAGGTTCAGTTCTATGTGGTAATAAAATATGTTACGATCTCTATTATTGACATCATCGAAATACCTTCCGGTGGATCAGAACTTTTCTGATTCAGACAAATAGAATGATCGATCATCCAAATCATTCTAATTGCTTCCAAAATCCATAAGTGACATCTAGCAGTATATGGTGGCAATCTATCAGAACTAAAAATGAACCTCTCAATGCAGTTACCAGTGTGATTAAGTTCTTCTATCTTGAGCCTCGATCGGATTAGGGTTAAGGTGAACTCGTCAAATCCTAATTTCCATCATATGAATTAATCATTCGATTCAAGTCTGATGTGAAAACCTTAATAGAAACTCTTTCTATCATTTCACTTTGCCATGGCCATGGGCTTATGGACTTGATTCTCATGATCATCATAGGGCTGCTTCTCATCTACCGAGGTAGATAGATTTTCTCTTGGTGCAATCCAATTTCTACAATGAACATGCTATAGCCAACATACACCTCAGGATTTTGGGTGGCTAGGAGATCGAGTCATGGTATAGTCAAACTATAACACCCTCAAGATGAACTGTCGATGCACCTCAGATCAAAGAATCAGACACACCACTATAGCTTCGAGCCAGTCATCGATGAGAAGGTAGACTTCCTTATGACTGCTCGAGGTTGTCACGCTCAGTGCCCTCGTTCTCTAATGAGTATCTATACTCTCGCTCTGGTATCTCTACACCGTAGACTCAAGACTCATCTACTATAAATAAGCGATTGTACACCAACCTTCTGGATCAGTCACCATCCTCATGATGATCTTACGATCGGAAGCATTTTATGAGTTAATAATAAAAATTCATATCTTAAATTTTCAACTCTTAAAAATAAGAATTATCATCGCCATTAACTCAAGGGATGTATCACAGACACTAAATACATATTATGATAGAAAATAATCTATTTTATTATTTATAGTCAAAATTATAATTTTATCCTTAGAAGTGTATAACAAGTGTCAGTCAATTCTGGCTTTTAGAGCACACATTTCTAATAGCATAAATATGATGAAAAAGCTAGAATAATAATTTTATTCATTAATAATTCAAGTATAAATTTTATTTAGCTCAATCATCTATAATTTAGATAATTGACTTTAGGATACAATTCCTAACAGCAGCATGGCAAAGCTCTTCAATATGCCAGTTCATCTCCTGAAGCTTCTGATCGAGAATATCATCTCAATCATGAATCTCAAAGGATGGCTGGCTTGATAGAGGCAAAGATTTTTTGGGGATAGAGTCATGCTCAGAACAAGAGCTCTTCGCTCTTTATTTTTTCCTTCCAAGGTTTACTAGCTAACTTACCCAGGTGGGCCTTTCTTGTGTTGGATTTTGATGCTTTGGCAATGGTCTTTCTAGTGGTGCTATTGCTAGATCCTGCTGTGTGGCCTGCATTGCCTCAGTGAGGCCTCTCACCACCTATAGTAGTAGGTTGAACTACTCCATTTCCACTACTACTATCGGTGGAGGTTGAGGTGCAGGCAATGGGATCAGGATGGGCTAATCTGCTAGCTTTGAGTTGGATCTGATGGTAGAGGCAATGGATCGTCAGCCAGCTTTGAGTTGGATCTGATGGTAGAGGCAATGGATCGTCAGGATGAGCCTTCCTAGGTGCCATCTCTCTAAAACAAAAAAAGATCAGAAGAAAAATATGGAAGAAGAGAGGAAGAAGAAGAACTTGACTAGGTACTCCTTTTAGAATAAAGGCTTAGACGCCCTTCCTCTAGCACTAATCCCATTGGTGAGAGGTTCCTGAACATTGGAGATGGAAGGCTAGTTTCAGTTCTAGCATTAGGAATCCTGAAACTTGTATTTGGATCTCATATCATTATTCTTAGTGATTGTCACTTTTATCCTAGTTTCTTTTTAAATATCATCTCTGTAGGCCTTTTGGCCAAAAATAATTATAAGATTTCAATAAAAAAAATTTATAATGTCATTTTGAATGGTATTACTATATTTTCGGAACATCTAAACATTAGGATATACATATTATCACAACCTATTCATATAGTTTACTCCACTGGCAAGCATCCTAGATTAGATAATGTATTTGATATCTACTTATGGCACTATAGGCTAGGTCACATTAATAAGAATAGGATAAATAGATTGATTTAAGAGAAAATCCTCAAAGTCATTGATTGTGAATCACTTCCAATCGATGAGTCTTGTCTTCTTGAAAAAAATGACCAAGTCACCTTTTACTAGACAAGGTGAAAGAGCCACTAAGCTCTTAGGTCTAGTACATACTGATGTATGTGGAACTATGAGCACAAGTGCTAGAGGTGGATATTTCTACTTCATCACTTTCATAGATGATCTATCCAGATATGGATATGTCTATCTGATAAACACAAGTCGGATTCATTTGAAATATTCAAACGATTCTGAAATGAAGTAGAAAAATAAACTAGAAAGAGTATTAAAACTCTTCAGTCTGATCAAGGAGGTGAATATTTTTTTGGTGATTTTCTCACATATCTAGAAAAGAATAAAATTCTCTCTCAATGGACTCCTTTGGGAACACCACAACATAATAGTGTGTTTGAAAGGAGAAATTAGACTATATTAGATATAGTCCGATCCATGATGGATTTTGCCAGCTTGCCGATATACTTTTGGGGATACGCACTTGAATCAACTTGCTATCTATTAAATAGAATTCTAAGTAAGTCTATAATTAAAATTTCATATGAGATATGGATAGGGCAAAGCCAGTACTTTCACACCTTAGGATCTAGGAGTGCCCGGCTTATGTCAAATGATTAATCATAAAGAAACTTGGACCTAGGTCTGACAAGTGCATATTTATAGGATACCCCAAAGAAACTAAAGGATATATTTTCTACCGTACTGATGAACAAAAGGTGTTCGTCAGTCTTAAGGTAATCATTTTGAAAAAAAAAATTTTTGGTGAAGAAACTGTTACCTCTAAGGCTGAACTTGAGAAAGTTCAATAGGTAAAAAAACTGATACCAGTAGCCAAACTTGAATCGAATTTGATCAGATCAAATTCAAAGCCTAGTATACCTACACAATTAAGATGATCTAGTAGAGTACCACATCAGTTGGACAGATACTATGATTTCTTAGTACAGGATGGTGAGCCTATCGAACTCGATGAGAATGATGAGGATCTAATCACCTATATGGATATAATGTAGAGATCTGATTCTGAGAAATACCTTAAGGCCATGAAATCCAAGATGAAGTCCATGAATGTCAATGATGTGCGGACGTTAGTTGACCCACCCAAAGGGGTTAAACCCTTTGGGTGTAAGTGGATCTTCAAGAGGAAAAAAGACGTAGATAGAAAGATGGAGACCTATAAAGCCTGTCTGGTTGCCAAGAGGTATCGTTAATATTATGGTATTGACTCTGATGAGATATTCTTCCCAGTGGCAATGCTCAAATCCATTCAAAAAATATTTGCGATAGCTGCCCATCTGAACTATGAGATCTAGCAGATGGATGTGAAATGGCTTTTTTAAATAGAGAGCTGATCGAAGAGGTGTATATAATACAACCTAAGAGATTCACATCCATAGATGAGTCCAAGGTGTGCAAGCTTTAGAAATCCACTTATGGATTAAAGCAAGCATCTCGAAGTTGGAACATGTATTTTGATAAGGTGATCAAAATATATGGCTTTGTTAAAAATGAAGAAGAACCTTACATTTACAAATGGGCAAATAGTTCGATAGTGGTATTTCTTGTTCTGTATGTTGATGAGATTCTCTTAATCGAAAATGACATTCTCATACTATAAGAAATAAAAGTATGGTTGTGATCTCAGTTCTTCATGAAGGACTTGGGTGAAGCATCCTACATCCTAGGGATGAAGATGTATAGGGATAGATCAAAGAGGATGCTTGGGTTATCCCAGTCCACGTACATAGAAACTATGCTGAAGAGATTCAGCATGGAGAATTCCAAGAAGGGCTATCTTCTGATAGGCCAAAAAATTTCTCTCTAAGAAGGATTGCTCGACAACTCCTGAAGAGAGAGAACGTATGAGTATAATCTCATATGCTTTGGTAGTAGGATCTATCATATACGCCATGACATGTACAAGACCAAATATGGCATACTCACTAAGGCTAGTGAGCAAATACCAGTCTGATCTAGGAGAGAATCACTAAAAGATGGTGAAAACCATCCTTAAGTATTTGATAAATACTAAGAATCAGTGGCTTATTTATAATGAGTCAGATCTAAAACTTATGGGGTTTACCGACTCTAGCTTTCAATCTAACCATGATAATAGTAGAAGTGTGTCAAGTTATATTTTTATCCTAAATGATGGAGCCATTTGCTGGAAGAGTTTCGAGCAGCATACTGTGGCAGACTCTATATGTGAGATGGAGTACATTGCAGCATCGAATGTCGCAAAAGAAGCTATATGGCTGAGAAAGTTCATCACCGAGCTTGGAGTAGTATCCTTCCTTGATGGTTTGATCCTGCTCTACTACAATAATACTGGTGCCATTGCTCAGGCGAAGGAACCGAAGGCACATCAACAGATGAAATACATACTGCACCATTATCACCTAATCTTGGAGATCATGTATCGAGGTGATGTCAATCTTCAGAAGATCGATGAAAAGAACCTGGCTAACCCCTTTACTAAAGCCTTGGCAGTAAAGGAGTTCGACAACCATAAGTGGAAGATGGATATTAGATACTAATACCGAGTGGCTTTAAGACAAGTAGGAGTTGTTAGGAATTATGTCCCAAAGCCAATTATTAGTTGTTGATGGTTGTGCTATTTTATACTTATAAATGATTTATTGAATAAAATAATATTTTAATATTTTCATCATAAGTTCTACATCTTCTAATGAACTCCTTCTATTGTGATGAAGTCCTTAGGGCTATTTAGCTTCGATAAAGAGAGGATTTATCGATTAGTCCTTAAACTGTTCACGACCAAATGATACGTTGTTAATTAAGATGACAATGTTTATTGAATATAGGTCGTTGTATGTCATATAGGTTGGTTGTCCTCTTAACCAAGTATGGAGATACTAGTATGGCATATAGGTGAGATGTAAGGGTACATCATCACTGAACGTGACCAACTCTAGAGCATTTTTCTATCAAGAATTACTTTGATGGGATATGGGCATAAGTATCCCTTGGATCTGAAATCACCATGGTGGTTTGCAAGCAACTCGCTATGCTTTGGTGCCAGACTACCTAAATTTTTAATTTAGTGATGAAAGATTTTTGGGTATAGTCAAGTACTTATAAAGTCGGTAAGTGTTCAAGATAAGATTGACCACTCCAAGAGTTTGGAGAAAATGCATTATTGTATTTCAATTTAGCAAAACCTTGGCCAGGTAATCCATGAGATAGATTTGATATTTTGAAATACAATGTGGAGATCTAATCAAGGTTGATAGTTAAACTCTGAGTCATGCTTGTAACCGCACCAACTAGCATCACCTCACTCTGATACCAATTGAAGGAACCATGGTATCGCTCGAATGTCAATCATCCTTGGCATCACAAGCCTCGATACCATGTTGCGGAAGCCCCTGATCTTTAGCACGGACCTGAAAAAACTATGACATTCTTTATGGACAGCAAACCACAGATCCTCCATCTGGATCTGTGATGGGGCGCCTTCCTCCTTGGGCTTGAGGGAGACGCCCCTCTTCTCTAGGGCTTCTTCAAGAACCCTAGGGCAGCAACTCTAGAGAGAAGAGAAGAAGAGAGAATTGAGAGAGAAAAGATCTGTATTCTACAATATTAATGAAATCCTAATATAACCGATATATTTATACATAGCTAGTAGGCCCGACCAAAAAACTCCCCGGCTAACCCAATACATGAAAGCACTCGCCGAGCCCATGTACACCCATGTCTCCCATGCTCTAATCCACTAGATCTATACCCGACCCATACATGAGTTAGCCCTCTTTAGACCTCTTGAATCAGTACTTAAGATCCCTAGGATAAGTCCCTATCCTAGCCCAAACAAAACCCACACGTAACTCTGCCCACAGATTGAGCCGGCTAACCTGAGATTGGGTCGGCTCAGTCTGGCCCAATTTTTGTATCATGCCTGCAGTCCTGAATGCGATCTTCTATCTGTCCTATCTTTAAGACTTAGCCGACCCAATTTTGGACTGAGCTGGCTAACCTGCAAAAAGCTTCTTTTCTGCAGTCTTCAATCTCCAGACTTTGGTTTCTCACTCCACCTCGTATCCTTGGTTTTTGAAGCTCCAACCAAGCCCCTCAAGGTCCTCAATACCTGAACCTCGAGCTCGTAGAGAGCTACATGCCACCTTCACCCTAAAATAACTCCTATCCTAGGTCTAGGACTGCACCTATCTTAGTCTCTCTGGAGCCCTCACCCTGGCTCCACCCATGGCATCCCAAGGCTTGGGAGCACTATAAATCCTCATTGTGCTATGAGCATTAAGATCGAGAGGATGAGTTATATGGAAACCATATCCACATGGGTTCTAAGAGTGTCGCTTTATACATTTGACCTATCCGATCATCGGATATCATTGCTAAATGATCACTTCGATTGGTACAGAAATTTATTCCTATACTATCAGCTTAGGTTCGAACCTATGGAGTCACACACATTAAAGATCTTGATCTGGTTGAATGGTTAATCAACGATTTAAAATTATTCTTAGGTTAAACAATCAATATGATTGATATTTGACCTAGTGCAAGTGTTATAGAAGGATCGATTAGCAATTGGATTACTAATTAGTTTAATTTATTTAAGTCAGAGGACTAAAATTAAATCTTATTAAATATAATTTAATTAGATTTAGTTTGGACTTAATTGGATCAAGTCCAATTGATTTATTAGATGAGCCAATTGCGAAAAAGAACAAGTCCTAGTTCAAAAAGGACTTGTATCAACCCAATCTCTAATTTGATTAGAAATCAAATTAAAATTAAATCTAATTTAATTAGGATCTTAGTAGGATTAAGACCTATTCTAATTGGGTTGAATTAATTCTAATTTAATTTGATTCATAGATCAAGTTGGGCCTAGTTAAATTAGAAGTCCTAGTGAGACTAGGACTTCTTTCCTTGCGCCACATGGGTCTCCATGCCTTCTCAATGCACTTCTTTATTTTTTGCATGAAATCCTCCATGCCCAAGAGACTCCACATGCGCCGCTTGCTGCTCTCTTTCTTTTTTATATGGAAAGAAGTTGTGGACCATGTCAAATAAGGAGTTGATTTTAGATTTCAAATTCTATGAGATAGGATTTTGAGAAACCAAAACTCCTTTTCTTTGTGCCACCCACTACCTAGATTTTTTTCTAATAATTTTCATGGCTTTTGTGGGATTTTTGTGTGCCAATTGTTGATGGTCCACGGTTGGAAAAAAAAGAGGGGGCACTCAACACTTGGGTGCCCCATATTTTGCCTTGTTTGGACATACCTTTATTGCCTATAGGTAGCAACCCAAGAGTGGGGGAGGGGGGCTGAATTGGGTTTATAAAAAATTTTAGCCAAATTAAACTCTAAAGCAAATATGTGCCTCTAATAAGATCAAGTTAAGTGATTGTGTTGTGTATTTGAGATATATATATAATGTAAGCAATAGTTAAACTAAGATGTATGCAAGCAAAGCTTAAATTGAAATGATGCAAAGCAGATAAAAAAAGTAAATAGAGCAAAAACACCACAAAGATAGAAATTTTATAGTGGTTCAGTGCAATCTTGCACCTACGTCCACTCCTCAAGCTCTTCTTGAGAATTCTACTATAATTCTAGATTACAATGCATTTATTTTAATTCAGGATCATAAATAAATCCAGTTGATTTTGCCGGGCTTACCAACCACAATCCTACATCAATAGCTTTCCCAGAATCACTATCAATCTGGTTGACTTTTCAGGATCATCAATCAAAACCTATAATGTCCAATTACAGGCTTGGACCAGCCTAAATCTCAAGTTTCTTCTCCCAAAAAAACTTGTAAAGAAAATAAAAATATAAGTAATAAAATTCAGGTCAAGACTTAGATCAAAAAGGAACTCTTTTTGGTGTGGAAAGAAAAGGCTGAATGAATGCTCTATGGTAGCTTCTCTCCTCTTCAAATGATGCTGAGAGACTTGCTTGACATGTTGTGGAAGATGACTCTTGAATGTCCTCTGAATTTGAAGCTCAAATCTCTCTATTTTCTCTTATTTTTGGATATTCAATGTAACTCCCTTTTCTTGAATGATTTTCTTTCTTCAATCCTTAATCTCTTTTTTTAAAATATTTTTCTCACTATTTTTATACTTGAGAGTGACTCTTGAGTGAGTTTTGGCCATTAACAAGCTTGGACTAGCCATTGGAGTGGAGAATGACCCATTGGAGAAGTGTAGGAAACTAGCCATTGCAACCTATCTCGACATTGGGGTCGACACCTTTCCTTCAAGTGTCGACACTTTTTTCTTAGGTATCAACATTTTTTCTTTAGATGTCGACACCTCCTAGAATTCAAAAGATTTTTGCTCTCTATCTTCTATTCTATGCAATAGAGATCGACCTTGGGGTCATCCTCTGGCATAGGAGTCATTCCTGAGATCATCCCCTCTGCGTGCCAGTCCGTGCCAGAGCATGCCAGAAGCCTGGGATCGACACCTTTACTCCTGGGATCGATACTTGGACTTTCTAAACTTTAAAAATTTAAACTTTTTACCTCATTTTAGGATAGGGGTCGACATCATTAGTCTTGGGGTCGACACCTTCAAGTCAAAAACTCAAATTTTTTTCTTATAAAGCCCTTAACTTGGTGATTTTGTGTAGATCTTTTCTTGGATTAATTCTTCAATTTAAATATCTGAAAAGACCTACATCCACTCATGAAATACATGGCTAAATACTCAAATACTCAAGGTTTGGCAATCATCAAAATCAATCATAGGGACAACAATCTCCCTCTTTTTGATGATGGCAAAACTTTGAGTATATGTATAAAAATAAAATTAATATGTTTCAAAGGCTTTGCTAGTATAAGTTATGAAGTGATAATATATATAAATATAAATGTATACTTCATGAAGGCTCCCATTTAACTTAAATTTAGATATTTCAGGATGTTTCAAGTATTATCATGAAATATATAAGCTCAAGCATAGTATATACTCAACAAATCTTCTCCCCCTTTTTGACAACATCGAAAAACTAATGAGAGGGATTAAAGATTCATCACTAAAATCAATACATTTTAAGTCAAATGAATTATTTTTCTTTTTGAAAACTTGCCTTTTGATTCAAAAAATTATCTTTTAATTTCAAAAAATTTGGCTTAATAATGATTTGAAGCAAGCATAACATTTAATTTGAAATTTAGTTTCTCCTTTGCTTAAGAAATGTATTCTTATGGGAAGAAGCAAGGAGGATCAAAATCAATCAAAATTTAGATAAATATATCAAATTCAAAAAATTTTAAGTCAAGTTTAAGAAGGTATCAAATTAGAACTTCATGAACATTGAATTATGAAAAGTAAGCATGTAGGATATCAAATTCGTATTGATGTCACTCTTTCCTTTTCGAAAATATTTTTGATTTAGGTTCAAAAATTAGAGTTTTTTTTAAAATAAATAAGTGAACATGATATTTTTTTTTTTTTAAAAAGAATTCTAACAATTCAACTTGAAAAAGGTATGTAACACAAATGTATCAAACAAAAAAAATCAGCAAATGATGTTCCAATTTTGAAAGTCTCCCATATAAGAGAACTTAAAATCATATTTATATCTTTAAATGAGTCTCAAGTTTGAAAGAGTGTCAATTTCAGCTTGTTTGTAGCATAAAAAATATTTTAAATTAACTCCAAGTTAACTCCTATTAATTTTTCAAAGAAGTGTAGTAATATAGTCAAGTAGATCAAAAATAATAAGCATATGTGAATCAAAGGATGAAATTGCATTTTCTTAGCATAAGTTAATTTGAATCTTTCAGGATAAAATATGATTTGTCACAAAAAAATTAGATTTAGAGTATGTTTCAAATTCAGTTAAACTCCAATTGATTGTTAGGAATAATTAATCATTCAAATTATGCAAGTTGAGATGGAGGATTTAGAAATGCATGAAAGCTCAATAGTGTTATGCAATGAATGTTCATTTTCTAATATAAGTCACTTAGAAATTCCAATCAAATCAAGGATATGAAGTATTTCTCCTCTTTTTTCTTTCAAATTAAGCATATTTAACATGAAATTTAAATGAATTTTTAATCACTTTTTCATTTCTTCTTTAATGTTTTCTCTCCCTTTGTTTTACAAATATAGCCACTTTCATAACTAAGTGAAATTTTAAGAGCACTAAGCATTGATTGAGTGAGATAAAATATTTGTTAAATCATTTATTCAAGAAGAGACAAAATGATATGATGGAAGAAGTGATGAAATGTTTCTTTTAAGAATTAGCAATATCATTCATTGAAGTCTTAAAATTTGTTTGTTTTGTGATAAATATTTTTATTTTTCAATTGTTCTTCCTCTTTACTGAGTACTTTTTAAATTTTAGATTATCAAAATTAAATATTTATATTTACTTAAGTTATAATTCTTTAGAATTTGCTCTCCTTTATTGTTGTAGCAAAAGCCAAATTTAAGGATATAAAATGATAATAAAACATCAAGCAATTCAGTATTGATCAAGCTGTTTTGACATCAAACATTTTAATAATGATCAAGGCATCACATTTTTCAAAAGAGAAATATCTTTTTCATTTACCCTAAAAGTTGTTTACATGAACTGATTACATATGAGGTCAAAATGCAAACTCCTATGTTCTGACAAAAAGTGGATTGCTAGGAAGCTCTAAGGCTACATGAGTAATTTCTTAGCATCTAAGTGAAGGGATCGGGCTTTAAGAACTGGGATCAGGTAGTGGAGAAAAAGATGGTCCAACATCTATAGAAGGCAGGCCTGAGGCATCTATCCTAGCAGCAGAGATATCCTATGTCAGTCGAGCAGCCTCCTCTCTGTGCAGTGAGATGGCCTCTAAGGTGAGTCACTGAATCTCTGAGCTAACAACTACAATGATCCTAAAAAAAAATCCTCTCAACTAATAAATCCTCATCCAATCCGGAGTGTGATCTATCTGAGCTTTGTGGACGGTCCACCGATGCCTCTGTGGTCTCAAAAGTCTGCTCTGCCAGTGCTGCTGGCTCCTCCATCTAAATATCTGATATAAGTGCTATATGTGGAGCCTCAACTGGATCCTCTGCCTGTATTGAAGCTCCTCGACGAACCCAATGAACACCCTATCTCTCAAAACCCATACGGCGCAGGGAGTGTTTATTGTATGTATCTATGCACATCAGTGCTCTAGAGGTCTCTCCAACAAAATCTATCCCATGCACTTGAAAAATCAAAGTTTAGGCCATCCCAAAGGATAGAGAAGTCCTAGATCTCCCTGCCACATCCTCCATATATTTGATCATAAGTGCTGGGAGGTTCAGGAGGATCTCTCAAATCACATGGTACATGAAGGATATGTCTCTCGCAGCTACAAAATCAAATCTACCAGTTTTAGGAAAGAAAATCCTGCTGGTAATGTGATGTAGGAGGTGCATTTCAGTAGATAACCAATTGGCACTCACTTTCTCTAAATCATTGATATCCTCTCTTCTCAAAATATATTTAAGCCCCTCTGATCTTATTTCAAGTTTATCAATTCTACTTCCATCTACTCTTTTCCTCAAAATTCCTCCTAACTTTTCACAGTCAAACACAATTAGAACTCCTTTCACCTCGAATTCAATGACCCCATCTCCACTCTTCAAATTTGAATAAAATTTTCTGACTAGATTTGGATAGGTCAAAATATTTAGGAAGCAAAAAAATTTCCACCTCAAATTTCTAAGTATTCTTCCAAAATCAAAATCATTTTTCTCTAGGAAATCAAAATCAACGTTTCTACCAATAGAAACCATATGGGAGATGGTTGCAGACTATAAAGAAGAGGTGGCTCACGAAGACGAGGAAGCAGCCAGAGGTAGAGAGGACCTAGCTAAAGGCGAAGAAGGAGTTGTCGATGAGGGGGGAGAGGCTCTCTACTTTGCACGGTGTTTCGTTCGCCATTCATGGGCTGGAGATGGAGAAGGGGATGTCCTAGGGCTCAGAGAACCCATCCGAGATCTTCTTTCCCATTGAGCAAGAAGCTTCACGTGAGGCATCATACTTCAAACATGGATGGGAAGGAGTGGAGAAGGGTTTGGATTTGGTAGAGGGAGATGGAGAGCACTCTATTCGAAAAGAAAAAAGAAAACAAATGGGAGATGAAAATAGGGGACGGTTTGGATTTTGTAAAATGACTCAGTTCCACAAAAGGGATCGATACCTTGCTTAAAAAGTGTCGACACCTTGGGAAGTATCGACACTAGAGTATTGCCCAGCTATGCAACCCAAGAGGGATGGTGAATTAGATTTTTAAAATTTTAAAGCTAATTTAAAGATATCAAGATTGAATGATGATATGCAAGACGTATGTGTGAAGTGATTTAGGTTAGAGAAAAAATATAAAAGCTTAGAAAGCAAGAATTTAACAAACTAAAGAAAGAAAGATAGCAAGCACACTACAAACAAGCAAGATTTACAGTGGTTCGATGCTTTCTATGCACCTACATCCACTTCCCAAGCTCCTACTTGGGAATTAAAATCCACTAGCCGTATTCAAATTGAATACACCATTGGAAACCTCCAACTCTAGCTATTCCAAGCTAGAACACTTACTTTTTGGATACAAGCCAACCCAATACAATCTTATTTAAGGTTAGGATCAACCTTTCTAAGTTTTGAAACCCCTCCAAAACTTGAATTTAAAATAGTAAAATAGAGTAAAAGATTTAATGACAATTAAATACAAGTATAGCTCCCTTTGTGAGCAAATAAAATCTTAAAAATGCTTTTCACAATAGTGGAAGAAGCTTCTCTGATTTTTCTTAAGGTTGTTGGAGACTTGAATGAGCTTTTAAGAGGTTGGTGAACTTGAAGATGAAAGCTTCTTTTCTTGATGAAAACTTTTAGCTTATGGTTGATAATTAGTTCTTCAATCTCTTGTGTTTTTTCCTATTTAAAGCCTTTTAGACCTTCAATAGGTGGAGGAGAGAATCCTAGGCAAGATTTGTAGCCGTTGGAGACATTAAAGAAACCATTAAATCCTGTCAAAATAAGAAAAAAAATAGCCATTGTAGAAAAAATTCCATTGTAGGGGTCGACTCATGGGTCGACTCATGGCACAGGGGTTGACTCATGGCATAGGGATCGACCTCGAGGTTGACCTTTGAGACAAAACTCAGAAATTAGCTGTTCTATATTTTTGGCCTTCGAGACTGCAAAGATCGACCCTGGGGTCGACTCATGGCACAAGGACTGCGTGCCAAACAGCTCATTTTAGCAAGGATAGACCTGGGGGTCGATCCTTTTGCTTCAAACTTGATTTTCTCATAAAATAAGCATCCAAAAATCATGAAACTGCCTCCAAAAGATTTGAAATCTTCTATACTTGCTCTTGAGACTTTTAGATCAAAATTTGATAAAATTATGATTTTTCCCTTGAAATATAAAAGGTCTTGTTTCAAGCCAAATTCATTAGTAATCTCCTCAAATGCTTTGTAATCATCAAAATCAATTCTTGGAGCAACAATCTCTCCTTTTTTGATGATGATAAAATATTTAAGCATAAGCAAAAATAAAGCATGTAGAAGCATTGATTGAGGATTTCAAAAATTTTGAAGAAACATGCAACATCACATACTAGGATATTGTATTCAATTATTTGACCTATATGGCGTCAAGAGCAGTTTGATGATTACTTATAGTCAGACATTTAAATGATTTACAAAAGTATTTGACTTACTTATTTCTTTTGTTAATTTTACTTCAATTTTATTTCTTTTGTCAATTTTACTTTAATTTTGCTTATAGCCCAATTTTATTTACTCTACTCCTCCTTTTTGACATCATCAAGTAAGATCTTAATGGATTTTAAAATTCAAAAATAAAAAAGCCTCCTTCTTAAGTTATTTCATATGTTTTCTTGTTAGAATAAGAGTTTATAATAAAACTTTTAATTTACAACATAATGATCATAATGAAATTTAGCCAATTCATAAAGATTTCATTTCACATCATTCAAATGATATCATCACATATTTTCATCCAAATGATTATCATAACATCAAGTCATCAAAATATATAAATGCTAAACATACAAAATATAAAGCTATCCAAAGTATTCATGAGAATTAGACCATCAAAATATACAAAATTCATGGATATAATTATCCATGATCCAAACAGCCAATAGTACCAATGCCATAAGTTTGATCTAAAAAAAATATAACCAACTATGACTTGATTAACAACTCATAGAAAAAACTAAGAGATACTAAATCATAACCAAATACAAAGATGACTAAACTAAATCTAGTAGAAATCATGGTTGGAAGCATCTAAATCAGATGAGGAATCAAAGATGTGATGGGGTGTGATAGGATCAAATCCAGGAGCACATCCTCGACCACGTCTGCCTCGACAATGGGTGGAGGTGCAGGCTTGAGCAGCTGGACGAGACGGCCCAGGAGTCTAAGAGGAAGTGGACTAAGCAAGAAGAGCAATCCCGATAGTGTCTAAATGATCCAATGCTCTCGACATGGACTGAGTGAGGGTGCCGATCTATGTAGATAGAGTATCACTGGAGTATCTAAACTCTCTCCTTAGGAAGTCAAAACCACCCTCCAGAATACCTCAGAGTATGGCTGCCTCAACTGTAAGATCTAATATCTCTATAATATCCTCTCTCATCTAGGGATGAGCCAGATCCAAAATCTATCTCTGCAAATCCAAAACTCTATCTGTCAATCTCAAAATACACCCCTCGAGGTCCTCAAGCCATGTTGACTGAGCAGCAAGCAATTGGAAGGTAGTAGATACATGTGGAGTCATAGACTGATCAGAAGATGGGACAAAGTGAGTACTCTCCCCCTGAGTGGCACTGGCCATCTGCTGAGATAAAAAATCTGCAATCCTCTAAGATAGGATATCAGTAATCAACTGAACTAACTAGTTAGTGATTCTCCTGATCTGGTCATCAATGAATCTAACATCTATGTCTCTGTATCTCGATGGTGCCACATTTGCATCTCTCCTCACTGACTCTGAGGGACCAACCTCATGATCAGATGCAAATTGAAAGTCAGGAGATCCTCTATGATCATAAGGAGGTGAAGATGGTCCCTCGTCCTCAGCTCTCTCTACATCCTCAGCACCTTTGGACCAACCATCATCAATCTTTGAAAAACCCATGTGATACAATGTGTGGTGGTTGATGGTATCGGTCTGAGATAATCTGAAAACTAGCTCTCCTTCAAAACTAACTCCAAACCTCCCAAACACTAATGAGAGGGCCATACCATAGGGTAGATGTGCCTTAGACATATTCAAGATCTCTCTCATCATTTCTATCATCAAAATTGGGAGGTTATAGGGGTCTCTATAATCACATGAAATATAATACATGTCCCTACTAGATAATAAATCATGCCTGCCACTCCTAAGGACAACTTGATGGGAATGGTGTATAGGGCGGAAGCATGGATTTTAAAGCAAAACATGAAATCATATAAACCAAACCCAAACCCTAGGACCACCTCATTAGCAATTAAATCATATAACATGTATTGTAATATAAAAGAAAGTATTAGAACATACCTCTTATCGCTAAATCCTAAATTGACCCTGATCATCGGTAGCAGTTCGTTAGGATTTCCACCAGGTGCCCATGTGTTCATCCTCCAACATTGATCCACATAGAGACTTGATCAAGATACCAGTACCTCTGATTTATATAATTAGAGTTCTAATAATAAGAACTTTAATTAAAAAGGGCAAGACTTTCTTTAGTGTTTATGTCACCTTCCTTGCCTCTCCTTATCTCTCTTTCTTTTTCTCTTATCTTCTTAATTTTCCTTCCTAATCTCTTAGTCTTAAGATGACTTCTTGTCCTTATAAGGACAAGGTCCAGATAAGAGAAAGGAAGAAAGAAAATTGGACAAAAAGAAATTCTTGTAAGAAAGAAAGATAATGTTCTTTTCCTCCCCGACTCTTGGTGCGCACCTTTATTTATAATGTATGTAGGGGTGCCATCTAAAATTCTCACACCCTTTCCACATCAATATCTCACACCCCATCATCAAATCTCACACCAATCTAAATTTTGCATCATTTAAAATTATGTAGACTTAGTCCAAGCGGTGCCTTAAAATAGAAGGACTCTTCGGACTAATTCTATGTAGTTTTTCTATGAAGAGTCACAATGCATAAATATATGGTGCCATAATTCAAAGGTTTGGATCAGATTAGATGGCCATCTAATGGCCCTTAAAGGGATGCCCATTCAGTAAGAAGGCATGGAGATGTACTTTGAATAGTCAAAGTCCCAAGAGGCGTTAAGAAGGAGTGGGCGACATGGAATCTAGGCGGCAAAGACTCTTGGGCGACAAAACATCTTGGGCGAAAAAATTAAAAAGAAAAAGGAGCATTTCATCTGCAGGACTCTTCCACGCCCCATATCAGATGTCCATGCCAATTCAAAAAATATTTACGTGACATAACAAATGAAAAATGTCAAAGAAGGTAGGCACCAACTAATTTCATGCGCCACAAATCTTTTGCACATGAAATACTTCCCACGTGCAAGAGAGAGACTCTCTGGCACATGGGATTTAGGTATGTGGCACCCAATCTGAAGCCCAATCAATCTAGGTTAATCCAATTCAAGATCAAATCCTATTTGGCTCAAATTGGACCTTAATTAGCCTAAATCGGAAGTCGATTCGAATCCAATTCGAATCTAGGTGCTAGAGTTTGCTACATATGCTAGCATGTTTATCTTGCAAACATGGTCTAATCCAATTAGACCCTTAATCAATTCTCTTTGTGTGTGACCCATTGGGTTTCACATCTAACCAGCATTGAGTCTAGGTGTTATTTGACCTAATCTGGTTAAAACTCAACCAAACCGATTTAGGTCAAAACTAGCCAACCTAATTTGACTTAATTTAGAACACTTTTTAATTTAATAATCAAATTAAAATTTTAATTTGATCAAATCTATAAAACATGATTGATGTCTAGCAACGTATCATGACTATCCAAAAGATGTAAAATTTTAATAAAAATATCAAAAATATCCTTCAATAAAAATTACCATGCAACCAGATCCTTCGATCTCCCTACGTCCTGAATATGACTCTGGGTATGGAAATATGTCAACCCAAATATCATATTCATTTCTCTTTCAATCTTATAATGATGATTCATTTATTAGAAACCATTTCTAATTTTTCATCATGCTTTGATCAAAGTCTTTCTAAATCATCATTTGTTTGAAGCATGTACGATGCTATTTTCTCTTACCAGGAGAGATCGATTCCATGTTAACCTACTCACAACCTTCATATATATAATCTACCATATCCAGATCATCCCATATGTAATAGAGTCATGAATGAGTATGAACCAAAATATGGATTGATTTATATAAGATTCTATGGTAGTTTCAGGTCAAAGGATTACATGCACAAATTTCACTATGAGAACCATCTATTGACATGTAGATAAGACTCCATTAGATATTCTCGATTTGGATCAATTTAGTGAACTCATTCTCTAATGAGCACCCACATTCTTGTATTAGTGTCATACACAAGTTATTGTGAGATCAATCACCCTCTCAATCGAGCATACAAAGAATGTGCTAGTCTTACCGAAAAACATTGATCCCTAACTCAATGTCCCATCGACTAGGAATATTTAAATTAGGATTTTAAGGTTTTAGGTCTCACTGGTATGATCTCATCATAATCCTAAAATCATAGCTCTAATTTATAGGGTTCATCATAATCTTAAATATATAATAAGTCACTGCATATGATAAAATAAATGCCTTTATTTATTAAAAATGTCATTACATGAGTCTGGAAGACAAAGAACATCCTAAAAATTAATTGGCTTGAGGGCATATTCCTTTCAATCTCCCACTTGCACTAAAGCCAATCGCCCTTATATTTTAATCCTATATAATCAAGGTGGCGATCAAACAATTGCAGTGGTAAAGCCTTAGTGAATGGGTCTGCTATGTTGTTCTTTGTGTCCACTCGTTTTATGACTACATCTTGTCTTTCAATAATTTCTCGAAGGAGATGGAAGCATCTCAGAATGTGTTTGAATTTATGATGAGACCTTGATTCCTTTGCTTGAGCTATAGCTCCAATATTATCACAGTAAAGTGGTACTGGATTCTCAATTTCAGGAATAACTTTCAATTCAGTGACGAACTTCTTTATCCAGATAGCTTCCTTGGCAGCTTCACTTACAGCTATGTATTCTGCTTCAGTGGTTGAGTCAGCTACAATTGGCTGCTTAGTATCAACTAACTGCTCTACCGTTTTGAGTAAAGACATATCCTAAAATGGATTTGCTATCATTTGGGTTTGATTGAAAACTAGAATCAAAATATGCTTCTAATTTAAGATCAGAACCACCATATACTAGAAAAATATCTTTAGTCCTTCTCAAGTACTTAAGAACATTTTTCACAGCTTTCCAATGATCCTCTTCTGGATTAGCTTGAAATCTACTTGCAATGCTTAAAGCATAAGTAACATCAAGCCTTGTACATAACATGGCATACATTATTGATCCAACAGCTGAAGCATAAGGAATAGAACTCATTCTATTTCTCTCTTCAGGTGTCTTTAGAGACATCTTTTTAGAGAGATGTATGCCTTGACTCATGGGTAAATAACCTCTTTTACTCCCATCCATACTGAATCTTTTCAGTATTAAGTCAATGTACCTGATTGGGACAAGCCTAGCATCCTCTTAGATCTATCTCTATAAATCTTTATTCTTAGTATATAGGATGCTTCTCCCAAATCTTTCATGGAAAACTTATTTGATAGCCATAATTTGACTGATTGTAACATTGGGATATCATTCCCAATGAGGAGTATGTCATCTACATACAGAACCAAGAAGACTATGGTTCTCCCACTAGTTTTCTTGTACACACATGGTTCATCAACATTCTTGATAAAACCAAACTCTTTTACTGTTTCATCAAAATGGATGTTCCAACTCCTTGATGCTTGCTTTAATCCATAAATGGATCTCTTAAGCTTGCATACCTAATTTGGTCTCTCATTTGACTCAAATCCCTCTGGCTGTGACATATAGACCTCCTCCTCAAGAAAACCATTAAGGAAGGCAGTCTTTACATCCATTTGCCATATTTCATAGTCGTGGTATGCTGCTATAGCAAGCATAATCCGAATAGATTTGAGCATGGCAACAGGTGAAAATGTTTCATCATAATCAATCCCCTATTTTTGCCTAAAACCCTTAGCCACCAATCTGGCCTTATAGGTTTCAATTTGACCATCAGCTCCAATCTTTTTCTTAAAAATCCATTTGCATCCAATAGGGTTTATATCCTCTGGTGCATCCACCAAAGTCCATACTTTGTTGGTGTGCATGGATTCCATTTCGGATTGCATGGCAGCCAGCCATTTGTAAGAGTCCTTACTTTTGACTGCTTCCATATAGGTCAGAGGTTCATCATTTTCAATGACTTGGGCTTCATTGTTCTCAATAATGAAATCCATACCTCACAGGTGTATTTCGTACTCTTTTAGACCTACGGATAGGAGTTATGTGTTCTGGTTCTTTTATATGATTATTATGGTTGAGAAATTTCTATTTGTTTTTCTTGAACTTCACTAAGTTCAATATTTCTGCCACTGCCCTTTTCTAGGATAAATTCTTTTTCCATGAAAATGGCATGCCTACTTACAAATACCTTTTGTTCAGTAGGATGGTAGAATAAATATCCTATACTATTTCTAGGATATCCTATAAATAGACATCTGTCTGATCTAGCATCAAGTTTATGTCCAAAATTTTTTTTGACATAATGCTGGACAACCCCATATCTTAAGATACTTAAGATTAGGATTTCTTACTTCTCCATATGTCATATGGAGTACTAGATATAGATTTAGAAGGTACTCTATTCAAGATGTAAATTGCAGTCTCCAGGGCATGACCCCAGAAGGAAATAGGTAAATTCAGTGAAGCACATCATGGACCATACCATATCTAATAAGGTATGATTTTTCTTTTGGCTACACCATTTAATTGCGGTGTATAAGGAGGTGTCCATTCAGAGAGAATCCCTTTAACTTTAAGATAGTCTAGAAACTCACTAGATAAGTATTCTCCTCCCCGATCAGATCGAAGGATTTTTATACATTGTCCAGTTTATTTTTCGACCATACTTTGATACTCTTTAAATTTATCAAAGGCTTCTGATTTGTGTTTCATAAGATACACATATCCAAACCTAGATAAATCATCAGTGAATGTAATAAAATAAGAGTATCCTCCTCTGGCTTGAGTTGTCATAGGACCACATACATCCGTATGTACAAGTCCTAATAACTCATTTGTCCTTTCTCTATGTCCACTAAATGGAATCTTGGTCATTTTACCCATGAGGCATGATTCACAAGTTCCCAATGATTCATAATCAAAAGGATCAAAGAACTTTTCTTTGTATAACTTGTTAATCCTAGCCTCACTAATATGACCTAATCGACAATGCCAAAGTAAAGTATTATTTATGTCATCTCTCTTACATTTTCTATTTTCATCAATATGAAATATATTGTCATCCAAACATAGAGTCAACAAACCATTGCTAAATATGCCAAAACAAATATTTTCATTAGAATATTTGATCGAGCAACCTTCGCTCGTTACATTAAGACTATAACCTTATTTTAATAACAAGGGTATAGATATAATATTTCTAATGATCTTAGGCATATAATAATAATTTGTAAGCTCTAAGATCTTTTCCATAAGGTAACTTCAATATATTTGTCCCTACAGCTTCTGCTTGGATAGACTCTCCTCCAGCGCCATAGAGCTTGAAGTCACCTTTCTTCAAACTCTTAATTTTCTGCAGCCCCTGCAAAGATTTGCAGATATGAAAACCACAGCCGGTATCTAATACCCAAGAATTTGAAATGAAAGAATTTAATGATAATATAGTATGTATCTCATACATACCTTTTGGTGCATTATTTGCACCAAACTTTACGGTTGCAAGGTAAGCCTTGCAATTTCTCTTCCAATGACCTGCTTTGCCGCAGTGAAAATAGATCATCTGTCCGGAGACCTTTTTCTCCTTTTTCTTCTTATTTATACCACTTTTAGGATTCAACCTTCTTTTTGAACCCTTTCTGCCTGCCTTCTTCTTAAAGATCCCATCCATAAGAAGAAGAGGAGCCTTATCTTTCTTGATATGACTTTCTATTGTTTTGAGCATATTTAACAGCTCAGACAATGAAGAATTTAGTTTGTTCATATAATAGTTCATGATAAACTGAGAAAATGATTCTGAAAGTGATTGCAGGATCAAATCCTGACTTAACTCTCCATCCATAACAAAACCTAATTGACTTAATCGAGTGATTAGGTCAATTACCATCAAAACATGATTTTGTATGGATATTCCTTCTATCATTCTTGCATGAAATAATACTGCTTAGATATCTCATATCTAGCAGTCCTACTATGCTCTCCATAAAGCTCTTTTAGATTGAGCAATATGGATTGAGTGTCCATGCCTATCATGCTGCCTCTGTAATTCATTATTCATAGAGGCAAGTATGATGCATTTGACAGTAAGAAAATCATTTTGCCACATCTTGTATGTGGACTTATCTTCATCTGTGGCATCATTTTCTAATGGCTTAGGATCAGGGAGCATCAAGAATATAGGAGAGTTTTTCTTGACTGAGTACTATTTTTAGGTTTCTCAACCAGTCAACATAATTTTGACCAGTCAATTTATTTGAATCCAAAATTGAACGTAATGAAAGTGAAGAAGCCATTTAATCTACATAATAAAGAACAATATATAAGCAAACAATTCATGATGACAAACATAATTAAATTAGGACTTTAATTTAATTATGTCTCCCACTAAAAAATCATAACCCTCTTATTGATTTTCTTAGTGAGAATAAGATCCTAATCCTTATAAAAATTCCTGTTTAAGTTCATAAGTAGGAAACTCTTTCCAATTGCATTTTATGCAACTCTCAAAAACTTTTATCTCTAAAATATTAGTAGCCTTGTGTTAGCACAATAAACTTTAATGTTTTAGTTTAAGTAGAACCCTTCATTTCTATACAATCAAAATTGAAATATAACTACTTTTGTGGTTACACAACAAAGTGGTATATTCAAAATGCTGTAAGCATCTCAATGCACTAGATTAATATTACATTTTTTTCCATGATAGATCTTGTGGGTACACAACAGAATTAATATGGTTCTGGACATAATAAGAAACTAGTATGAAGGAAGGCCTTAATGTAGTGAATATAATATTAAGCATTTTAATCTAGAATTAAATTAATCGAATTGGCCAAGTAAATGGGAGAGAAATGGGTGTCTCCCTGTTGCTTTCCTTAGACACCAATAAATTGGCCAGGTCAGACAATGGAATCAATTAAAAAACCATTTTCTCTTTACCAATCATGAACCATTTTTCCTAGACATCGATTGATCAATTAGACATGCTGACTGATTCAACTATAGATTATTACACTACAACTTAATATAATGTTTTATAAAGGGATTTAAATGGTCTTGATGCATATATTGATTTGAAACAAACTAAATGCATAATAGCATTAATTATGATAAAATTTATATATGTCTATTAATATGTATAATTATTCTAGGACAACCATTATTATATAGTGAATACTTTCCACTATATCAGGGCAACCTTTATAGAATAATATATACAACATAATCTCATTATGATAAGAAAATGAATATGATCCCATCATATAAATAAAAACATGCTAAAAATATTATATCATACTATTCATTTATGCCAATATACTATAAGCAAAGCATTATATGATTTAACCTAATAAGGCTTGCTCTGATACCACTGATGGGAATGGTATACAGGGCGGAAGCATGGATTTCAAAGCAAAACATGAAATTATATAAACTAAACCCAAACTCTAGGACCACCTCATTAGCAATTAAATCATATAACATGCATTTGTAATATAAAAGAAAGTATTAGAATATACCTCTTATCGCTAAACCCTAAATTGACCCTGATCATCGGTAGCAGTCCGTCAGGGTTTCCACCAGGTGCCCATGTGTTCACCCTCCAACGTTGATCCACACATAGAATTGATCAAGACACCAGCACCTCTAATTTATATAATTAGATTTCTAATAATAAGAACTTTAATTAGAAAGGGCAAGACCTTCTTTAACCTTTATGTCACCTTCCTTGCCTCTCCTTATCTCTCTTTCTTTTTCTTATCTTCTTAATTTTCCTTCCTCTCTCTTAGTATTAAGATGACTTCTTGTCCTTATAAGGACAAGGTCTAGATAAGAGAAAGAAAGAAAGAAAATTGGACAAAAAGAAACTCTTGTAAGAAAGAAAGATAATATTTTTTTCCTTTCGGACTCTTAGTGCGCACCCTTATTTATAATGTACGTAGGGGTGCCATCTAAAATTCTCACGCCCTTCCCACATCAATATCTCATGCCCCATCATCAAATCTCACACCCATCTAAATTTTGCGCCATTTAAAATTACGTAGACTTAGTCCAAGAGGTGCCTTAAAATAGAACGACTCTTCGGACTAATTCTACATAGTTTTTCTACAAAGAGTCACGATGCATAAATATATGGTGCCATAATTTAAAGGTTTGGATCAAATTAGATGGCCATCTAATGGCCCTTAAAGGGATGCCCATTCAGCAAGAAGGCATGGAGATGTACTTTGAATAGTCAAAGTCCTAAGAGGCGTTAAGAAGGAGTGGGTGGCATGGAATCTATGGCGGCAAAGACTCTTGGGCAATAAAACATCCTGGGCGAAAAAATTAAAAAGAAAAAGGAGTATTTCATCTATAAAAGGACTCTTCTATGCCCTATATCAGATGTCCATGCCAATTCAAAAAATATTTACATGACATAACAAATGAAAAAAGTCAAAGAAGGTAGGCGCCAACTAATTTCGTGCACCACAAATCCTTTGCGTATGAAATACTTCCTACGCGCAAGAGAGAGACTCTCTGGCACATGGGATTTAGATATGTGGCACCCAATCTGAAGCCCAATCAATCTAGGTTAATCCAATTCAAGACCAAATCCTATTTGGCTCAAATCGGATCTTAATTAGCCTAAATCGGAAGTCGATTCGAATCCAATTCGAATCTAGGTGCTAGAATTTGCTACATATGCTAGAATGTTTATCTTGCAAACATGGTCTAATCCAATTAGATCCTTAATCAATTCTCTTTGTGCATACCCATTGGGTTTCACATCTAACTAGCAGTAAGTTTGGATGTGATTTGACCTAATCTGATGAAAACTAAACCAAACCGATTTAGGTCAAAACTAGCAACCCAATTTGACTTAATTTAGAACACTTTCTAATTTAATAATTAAATTAAAATTTTAATTTGATCAAACCCACAAGACATGATTGACGTCTAGCAACATATCATGACTATCCAAAAGATATAAAATTTTGATAAAAATACTAAAAATATCCTTGAGTGAAAATTACCATGCAACTAGATCCTTCGATCTTTCTGCATCCTGAATATGACTCTGGGTATAAAAATATATCAATCCCAATATCATATTTATTTCTCTTTCAATCTTATGATAATGATTCATTTATTAGAAACCATTTCTAATTTTTCATCATACTTTGATCAAAGTCTTTTTGAATCATCATTTGTTTGAAGCAGGTAGGATGCTATTTCCTCTTACCAGGAGAGATCGATTCCATGTTAACCTACTCACAACCTTCATATATATAATCTACCATATCCAGATCATCCCATACATAACTGAGTCATGAATGAGTATGAACCAAAATATAGATTTATATATATAAGATTCTATGGTAGTTTCAGGTCAAAGGATTACATGCACAAATTCCACTATAAGAACCATCTATTGACATGTAGATAAGACTCCATTAGATATTCTCGATTTGGATCAATTCAGTGAACTCATTCTCTAATGAGCACCTACATTCTTATATTAGTATCATACATAAGTTATTGTGAGATCAATCACCCTCTCAATCGAGCATACAAAGAATGTGCTAGTCTTACCGAAAAACATTGATCCCTAACTCAATGTCCCATCGACTAGGAATATTTAAATTAGAATTTTAAGATTTTAGATCTCACTGGTATGATCTCATCATAATCCTAAAATTATAGCCCTAATTTATAAGATTCATCATACTCTTAAATATATAATAAGTCACTGCATATGATGAAATAAATGCCTTTATTTATTAAAAATGTCATTACATGAGTCTGGAAGACAAAGAACATCCGAAAAATTAATTAGCTTGAGGGCATATTCCTTTCACAAATAACTTAATAACCATGGTGTGTAACACTCTCATTTCAGCAGAAAGAATCTTTGCCTCTAATTTATTCAATTTTTTTTTAAATTCTCTCCCCAAGATGGCTCTCAGTCCTTCTTCTTTATGGGTTAGTTCCATTTCCTTATAACCCTCACATGGCAATCTCAGAATTTTCCCCAGGTGAACTGGATCAAAAATAACTTCAATACCTTTAACAACTAATTTTACTATTCCATTAAAGTATTCCAAATTTTGATAAAACACTCTAACCAAATCTACATATGTAGCTTCTTTCAATTTGCAAAGAAATCCCATCCTTGGCTTTTGATCTTTGACACAAAAGAGAATCCTTCTTTCTTGAAGAAATTAAAATCTACATTCTTCTCAGGTTCAACTTTTCTATCAAATAGAGGGACCTTACTTGGTGTAAGAGGAGACTGTGAAGATCATCTGGAGGCAGAGGTTGGACCAGGAGAGAGCACTAGTGCAGTTTTTTTTCGATGGACTTCTTCTTCTAAGCAATGGACCAACTTCTTTCTTCGCAGCAATTTTATCTTGGGTGTCATTTCAACCAATAGAAGCCTCAGTCCCACATAAGAGAGTCAAGGGAAAATGGAATAAAGAAGATTTGAGAAGAAGATGAAAGGTTTTGAGAAAAGAGCCGACGGTGGATTTTAGGGCAAGGGTTTGCTAGAAATCTTCAAACCGCCCAAATAAAGAAAAAAAAGAAAGAGATTTGGTTCCTTAAGGGGCAATTTGAGGAGAGGATCTTGGGAGAAAGGAAGATTTTGAGAGATTTCTTTGATTGAAAGGTTGGGGAGAAAGATCGTTTAGTTCAAATGAAGCGAGAAATAGGGGAGGTCTGCCTCTTGGCCGAAGGAGTTCTTGATTAATAGGGCCAGGCGAAAAGGATTTTGGTCAATTTACAAAATGCCCATGAGTCAACCCATGGCACAAGAAAATCAAAAAATTAATGAAAAAAATCTGAAAAAAATCTGAGATTTTAGGGGTTGATTTTTACACATGAGAGTGATCAAAGAATGGTTAGATTTAAGCTTTTTGAGAAAGAAAAGTGAGATATAGAATTAAGATAGTTTAAGATGATATTTTTGATAGAAGAGAGCTTGGAATCATAAAGATATTTAGACTAGGGGATCAAGAATTCCTAATTCTCTTTTAATCTCATAGAATTTATCTTCACTTAAGGTCTTAGTAAAAATATTAGCCAGTTGATTTTCAGTACAAACATAATCAAGAATTATATCATTATTTTGAACATGCTCTCTTATAAAATGATGTCTTATTTCAATGTATTTTGACCTAGAGTGTTGGATTGAATTTTTAGTTAGATTTATGGCACTAGTATTATCACATCTTATGAGAGTTTTGTTTAGTTTGATGCCAAAGTTTTCAAGTTGTTACTTAATCCATAAGATTTATGCACAGCAACTTTCGATTGCAATGTATTCAGCCTCGGCCGTAGACAATGCTACAGAATTTTACTTCTTGCTAAATCAAGAGATTAAGTTAACTCCTAAAAATTGGCAAGTTTCACTAGTACTTTTTCTGTCTAATTTACATCTAGTAAAGTTTGCATCTGAATATCTAATTAAATCGATTGATGAATTCTTAGAGTACCATAAATCTATGGATTGAGTTCCTTTTAGGTATTTAAGTATTCTTTTTGCAGCATTTAAATGTGATTCTTTTGGATTAGATTGAAAACGTTCACATAAATAAACGTTAAACATGATATCTGATCTACTAGCAGTTAAATACAATAAAGAACCAATCATACCTCTATAAAATTTTTGATCAACACTTTTACCTCCTTCATCCTTGTCAAGCTTATATGATAGACTCATGGGGGTACCAATTGCTTTGGAGCTCTCTATCCTAAGTTTTTTGAGTAGTTCTCTTGTGTACTTACTTTGAGTGATGGAGATTTTTTCTTTTTTTTGTTTGATTTGAAGTCCGAGGAAGAATGTTAGTTCACCCATCATGCTCATCTCGAACTCTCCCTGCATGACCTTAGCAAAATCTTGACATAAAGTTTTATTAGTAGATCCAAATATAATATCATTAATATATATTTGTATTATTAAGATGTCATCATGATCTCTTTTAATGAAAAGGGATGTATCTACATTTCCTCTTGAAAATTCATTATTAAGCAAGAATTTACTTAGTCTTTCATACCAAATCCTAGGTGCTTGTTTTAAACCATGTAATGCTTTGATTAATCTAATAACATAATTTGAAAAAGCATGATTTTCAAAATCGAAAGGTTGTTCTACATAAACTTCTTCGGCAATATATCCATTTAGAAAAGCATTTTTAACATCCATTTGAAATAGCTTGAAATTCATAAAGCATGCATAAGCGAGTAAAAGTTTAATTGCTTCTAGTCTAGCAATAGGTGCAAAAGTTTCATCAAAATCAATTTTCTCTTCTTGATTATCCTTTTCAACTAACCTTACTTTATTCCTAATTACATTTCCATTTTCATCCAATTTATTTCTATATATCCATTTTATACCAATTATTGGATAATTTTTAGGTCTTCATACTAAGGTCCATACATTATTTCTTTCGAATTGATTAAGTTTCTCTTACATTGCATTTATCCAATTATAATTTTTTTTGGCTTCATCAAAGGTTTCAGATTCAAAATGAGAAACAAATGCAAAATGATTGTATGTATCTCTAAGTGAAGAGCGAGTTCTTACCCCATGTGTAGGATCACCAATAATTAGTTCTTTGGGGTGATTGTGAACATACCTCGATTCTTTTGGAAGATCATTTATACCTTGAGGTTGTTCTTGTTGTCCTTCATCCTCAATTTCTTGCTTGTCTTTATGATTCTCTTCATTTTAAATTGTTGAATTCTTTAGGATGATCTCCTTCATTCCTTCTATATAAGAGGATCTGCATCATCGGTACCCTCACTCTTTCTTGATGGAAGATCATTAGTCTCATAAAAAATAACATGTATTGACTCCTCTACTACTAAGATTCTTTTGTTAAAAACTCTAAAAGCTTTACTAGAAGAGAAGTAACCAAGAAAAATAGCTTCATCAAATTTTGCATCAAATTTATCTAATTTTTCTTTATCATTATTCAAAACAAAACATCGACAACCAAAAATATGAAAATATGCAATGTTAGGTTTTCTTTCTTTCCAAAGCTCATAAGATGTTTCTTTAAAATTGGTCTGATTAGGATACGATTTAAGATATAACATGCTGTGTTAATTGCATCCGTCCAAAAGTATCTTGGAAGGTTACTTTCACATAGCATAGTATGGGTCATTTTTTCTAGAGTTCTATTTTTTCTTTCTACTACATTTTGATGGGGTGTCCTAGGTGCTAAAAAATTATGGCTAATTCCTTTTTCATCATAAAATTTTTCAAAGTTTTGATTTTCAAATTCGATTCCATGATCACTTCGAATGCTTTGAATTGAAAATCCTTTTTTATTTGTAACTTTTTGGTAAAATTTTGTGAAAACATGAAAAGTTTCATCTTTGTGTGCCAAAAAGAAAATCCATGTAAAACATGAGTAGTCATCGATAATTATAAAACCATAACATTTTTCACCTAAGCTTGCTGTTCTTGTAGGACCAAACAAATCAATGTGCAAAAGTTCCAATGGCCTAGAAGTTGAAATAATATTCTTAGATTTGAATGAAACTCTTGTTTATTTACCTAGTTGGTATGCATCACAAATTTTATCTTTTTCAAAGTTCAATTTTGGTAAATCAGTAACTAATTTTTTTTTGATAAGCTTTGAAAGTGAATGCATACTAATGTGTGCAAGTCTATGATGCCAAAGCCAACTAGTCTCATTAATTTTGGTATTCATAGCTACTAGACATTGCATGTTTATCATAGAAAGATCATTCAAATCTACAATATAAACATTACCATGCCGATGACCAACTAACTTAATGCCATCATCATTGGGACTAGTTGCAATGCACAATGAAGTTTCAAAAATAACTTTGTAACCCTTGTCACAAAGTTGACTAATACTTAAGAGATTATGTTTCAAACCATCTACTAATAAAATATTTTCAATATACTTGAAGGGAGTGATACCGACATTACCTATACCAATGATCTTTCCTTTGCCATTGTCTCCAAATGTAACCATCTCTCCATTTTTAGCATTATGCGTGATGAATTGGGACTCATCACTGGTTATGTGTCTTGAGCATCCGCTGTTAAGATACCATCTTTGATTTTCTACTTTGGATGCAAGACACACCTACATGCAAAATCAAGTTCTTACTCTAGGTACCCAAATTTTCTTGGGTCCTTTAAGGTTAGTCACAATGGTTCCTTTTGGAATCCATATTTTCTTTACATTTGAATTGTTAGAGAAGCATATATAATATTTGTGTCCTAGTTTACCACATTTAAAACAAGTAGACTCTGAGATTGATTTTGATGATTCCAAAATATTGAATATAGTATGTATCTAATCATGTATTTCAAGAATGTGTGTAGAATTTTTCAAGTATCAAAAATGAAGAATTTATCTCAAGAATAAATTCTCTCAAGATGCCATGCCAAAATACTTAAAAGAACAAATTCACACATATTTGGATGGCTTGGTATGAAGAAAGTATGATTGAAAGAAGAGAAATTAAAATTGAAGGAAGCTATTATGTTTAAAAGAGTTTGGGGCAAAGAAACTCAAGTTTGGAAGGTCAAACATTGAAGAAAAATGAAGTCAGAATTTTTTGAGACGTCTTGGATTTTTTTCGAGAGTTCTCGAGTGGTCTGGCATAATGAAATAGTTTTTGGCATAGTCTCAAGAGGTCTCGAGTTGAACTCAAGATGTCTCATTCTCAAAAGATAGAAACTTCATTTCTGTGCTCTGAGAGTGAGAGGTCTCATAGATTTCTCGAGAGGTTTTGTGGTTCTAACGAGACATCTCGTAAAAAATCGAGAGGTCTCAAAATCTGATGAGAGATCTCGTGAAAAATCAAGAGGTCTTGATCTGCGCATACAGCCTTCAATGGATAGTTTTCCAACGGCTATTTTTCGATCCTAATGGCTATTTTAGAGCTTCCAATGGTTAAGAAATCTCACTCCAACCTTCTCTAAAGATATTTAAAGGTGGAAAATCAATTGAAAAAATAAAAAAAAAGATTAAGGAATTTAGAGAGAGAATCTTTTAGATTTTATGAGGGACATTGAATATCCAAAGAAAAGAGAAAAGAGAGGAGTGTTGTGCACAGATTTCAGCGAGCCTTCAAAGCAATCTTTTCCAACATCTTCCACATCCTCTCAAGCACAATTTGAAAAAAAGCCAAGCTTCAATCGAGCACATTACCGGCTTGTTCTTTAGGATTTAAAAGAGCTTATACTCTATTTTTTATATTATACTGAAACTTTACTTATATTTTTTGATTTCTTTACAAGTTTCTTTGGGGAAAAGAAACTTGGGGTTTAGGCCCATCCAAGTCCAGAATTAGACATTATAGGTTTTGATTGGTGATCCTAAAAAACCAACTGGATTGTTAGTGAACCCGAAAAACTAACGGTACGATGTTTTTGGTTGGTGCTCCTATGAAAACCAATTAGGTTTGTTCGTGAGCCTGGAAAACTAAACACACTATAATCAAGGATAGATTATAGTGTAATTTCCAAAGAAAGCTTGGAGAGTGGACGTAGGAGCGGGTTGCTTCGAACCACTATAAATCTTTGTGCATTTGTGTTGTGCTTTTTTCTTCTATCTCTCTATATACTTTGCATGCTTATAATTCTTACTTTACTTTCATAGTGTGATTTTGTTATCTTAATTCCACTGCTCATATTATATACATCTCATCCCCACCACTTAGATTAAAATCAAAACATATAATTGCTTAGAGTTAAATTTGGCCAAAGCTTTTATAAGAACCCAATTGATCCCCCCCCGCCTCCTTCCACTTGGGTTGCTATCTCTGGGCAACATAATATTTAAAAAATTATTGCTTTATGAATTTACAAAAATATTTTTCAAAATTTTTTATTTTTTTAGGGGTTTATAGCCTAGACTGGTCTTATCATAAATAGCCTTTTGATTTTCAAGAATCATATGAAATTTATTTGAACTCAAAGTAAAATTTTCAACTATCTGCCGATTTTATTTTTCAAATTTAGATTCTCTTCAGTTAAGACTAATTTTTTACTTGGGATAGTTTCATTTTCTTTTAGCAAGACTTGATTTTTTAATTTTAGATCTTTGTTTTTAGTTCCTATTGGGGATAAACCCTACTCCCACCGAAGTCCATCCTAATGCTTAGCCTAATGCAACTGGTAATCATGGAAGAGCTTCGATCAAAAATTCTCCTCCAGCAGTCAGACCCCAGCCAAACTCCTCCAGCGGCCAAACCTTAGCCAAACTTTTTTAGCTGGCCGAACTCCTCAGCGATCGAACCTCAGTCGGACTCCTCCAGGAGCCGAACTCCTTCCGGATCTCTCCTTCAGACGGATGCCTCCAGGAGCTGAACTCCTTCCAAATTTTTTCTTTAGTCAAGTTCCTCCAGGAGCCAAACTCCTTCCGAATCTCTCCTTTAGTCGGATTCCTTTAGGAGCCGAACCCCTTCTGGACTTCTCTTCTGTCAAATTTTTATAGGAGCCAAACTCCTTCCGGACTTCTCCTTCAGTCAAATTTCTTCCTAACTTCTCTCCAGTCGGATTTCTACAGGAGCCAAACTGCTTTCGAACTCCTTCAATCGAATTCCTCTAGGAGCCAAACTCTCTTTGGACTCCTCCTTCAGTCAGATTTCTATAGGAGCCAAACTCCTTCCGAATTTCTCCTTCAGTCAGATTTCTCTAGGAGCTGAACTCCTTTCGGACTCCTCCTTCAATCAGATTCCTCCAGGAGCCAAACTCCTTCTGGATCTCTTCTTCAGTCAGATTTCTTCAGGAGCCAAACTCTTCTGAACTTCTCTTCAGTTAGATTTCTATAGGAGCCAAACTCCTTCCAAATTTCTCCTTCAATCAGATTCCTCCAAGAGCCGCAACTCCTTTCGGACTCCTCCATTAGTTGGATTCCTCCAGGACCAACTCTCTCTGGACTCCTCCTTCAGTCAAATTTCTATAGAAGCCAACTCCTTTCAGATTTTTCCTTCAGTCGGATTCCTCCAAGAGCCGAACTCCTTTTGGACTTCTTCTTTAGTTAGATTCTTCTAGGAGCTGAATTCTCTCCAGACTCCTTCAGTCAAGTTTCTATAGGAGTCGAACACCTTCTGGACTCCTCTTTCAGTCAGATTTCTATAGGAGCTGAACTTCTTTCGGGTCTCTCCTTCAGTCAGATTCCTCCAAGAGCCAAGCTCTCCCTGGACTCCTTTAATCAAATTTCTTCAAGAGCCAAACTCCTTTCGGACTTCTCTTTAATCAGATTTCTACAGGAGCCAAACTCCTTTTGGACTCCTTCAGTTGAATTTCTCTAGAAGTCTAACTCCTTCCGAACTTTTTCTTCGATCAGATTTCCCCAGCGGATTACTTTCAAATTTTAGCTAGCATTCCTCTCGGATGATCCCCTCTAGCCGTATTCCCTTTAGGAGTCCGAACTCCTTTGAAATTGATGTATGTCAAAGCTCTTCACCAACGAACACCTGCTTTCTCCAAACTTCAACTACTAAATCTCAACGAACGGCTATGTCACGAAAATGAACACCTCTCTCCATAACAAACTCCACGTGACCCTAAGCGGCCCACTAGCAGATGGCTACGGCATCACTATCAGTCTGCTATAGGCGATGCTACAGGCGACACCTTCCTTCGTGACAAACTCCATGAGGCCTTGAGCGGCCCGCTACTAGATGACTATAGTTGTCACTATCAATCTGCTATAGGCTTCGTCTATAAAAAAGGATCCTCCAGATACATTTTCTCTAAGCTCTCTTCTCCTTCCCAAAAATTCTGCCGAACTCTTTTCTGAGCACTCCATTTTTGTTGGCTAGAAGAGCTGACTTGATCGTCGAAGGATCCTACCAAAGCCACCACCACCGACTTCAGATAGAACTTTATTTTGTAGGTCACTGATGGTGACCTCGTCTTCCTCGACTTCAGCTCGATCTGGCATCAACCAGATTCTGCACCAACAGAACTAGTGCTAGAGGAAAGGCCCTTTATTCTCGAGGTACCCTTGTTCTTAAAGGAGTGCTCAATCGACCCTTTGGATCTTCTTCTCCAAGGCCCATCTCCATCCTCTTCCTCAATCGTAAGAAATGCCTCCCAAGAAGGTGACTGCCCAGAGATCTACCGCTTCTACTGTCAGATCTGAGCCAGATCCATCTGTTCCTGCTCCATCGTCAGTGCTTCTACCCCCACCTCCATTGGCGGCCATGGTAGATCCAGAGCAGTTTAACTTGCTAATGTAGTAGGTTCAGGGCCTCACCAAAATGGTGCAGGCCATGCGGCAATCCTCGGTGATGATTCCATTAGAAAATCCACCATCGGAATGTCAGAAACCGATCTCAAGGGGAAGCACTTGAGCTAGTATACCCATCCCCCCTGGGAAGAAGAAATAGAGAGTAGAGGATCCATGTTCGGATCGTGATTCTCCTCTCAAAGAGACCTTTCCCATCTACAACCAAAAGCCTTCCAAGATCTACGATCAAGATGACATCCTCGATCAAAAACTATAGGAGATGGACCGATGGATTAAGGGACTCCGCCACATCGCCTTGATTCACCATGATGATGTCTGCATCGATCCCTCTTTTTCTTTCCAAATTATGTAAGAGCCTATTCCATCGAACTTCAAGCTCCTCTAATTTGAAAGCTATGATGGAACCTATGATCTGACCAATCACCTGAAAGCCCTCCAGACCATGATGCTACTCTATGGCACACCAGATGCCATATTATGTTGAGCTTTTCCATCTACCTTAAAGGGAGCAGCAAAAAATTGGTACTCGACGTTGAAGCCGAGTATGATATTCTCCTTTGACCAGATGAGCCATCAGTTTATGGCTCATTTTGTTAGCAATCGACATCCCCACCGATGTTTAGATTCTTTGATGAACATCAAGCAAAAGGAGGAGAAATCCATCCAAGCTTATGTCACCCAGTTTAATGTTGCTACATTAGAGGTCCAAAATCTGGACCAGTCAGTTGTGATGGCCGCACTCAAGGGTGGCCTTCAGAAGAATGATTTGCTGTTCTTTCTAAAGAATAAGTACCCTAAAAATTTTGCTGATCTACTAGCTCGGGCTGAGGGATATGTCCGAGTGGAAGAAGCCTTCAAGTTGAAGGATGAGGAAGCTGCAGGAGAGCGGCATAGATCCACCGCTGATGGTGGGTCGAATGAAGTTCGACCACGCTCATGGAGCCCCCAAACGCGAGCGAGCCCAAACTCCCACTCGAACTCGTCATCAAAGAAGCTCCGATACAAGGGTGCAAAGAAGTTCTCCTCCCCGAAAGGTTCCATAACTATGCCTCCCTTAGTGCTCCTAAAGCTCAAGTTTTGATGGAAATCAAAAATCAGTTATCGAGATCAGAAGAATTATGATCTCTCCCAAACAAGCACAATCGAAGCAAGTACTGCCTCTACCATTGTGACCATGGCCACGATACTGAAGAATGCATTTAGCTCCAAGATAAAATTGAGAAGCTCATCAGGAGAGGCCGGCTGGGTCGATTCCTCAGACACTGATCTGAAGCAAGAGAAGGTCAACCAAGGGCGTTGCCGCAGCTAGAGCCACCAATGAGGTGAGGGAGGAACGATAAGAAGGTCGGTCGCCTCTCGGCATCATCAACACTATCTCTGAAGGATTTGGTGCTTCTTCGGTGAACTATCATCTCTCAGCCTCAAAGCCAGAAAAGCTTGCCCCAAATATCTCTCTCT
>QRFJ01004786.1:58515-180259 GCA_006176705.1 Cocos nucifera | reverse complement strand
AACAGTGAAGAGTGAGGTGTGAGACAAGGAGGAGAGGACTCGGGTTTAAAGATGAGGTTTCCAACCATGAGTTGACTCTAGTGGGAGTCGACCATGAGTCGATCATGAGTCTACTCTAGGTTAAGTAGTGCAGAATTTTGATTTTTTACAAAAGAAAAATAGGTGCATCTGATTGTGAGATAGTTAAGAATTGAGTCTGATAAATCAATAGTCTTATGCAATATAAGATTTTTGTAAGAGTTTAGAGAGAGAACATGATTTTAAATCAATCAGCAAATTCGCTAGACAGAATTCTTAGCGAACTATAGAGAGATTTCTAATTCATATGAGAGCTATTGGACCAAGAGAATCTAGTTTTGGTCTTAATCTGTGTAATAGCACATTCTTAATTCTCTCCTAATTGTGCTAAACCTTTCTTCATTAAGGGGTTTAGTAAAGATATCTGCTAATTGCTTATCTATACTAACAAACTCAAGCATCACATCATTATTTTGCACATGATCACTTATGAAATTATATCTTATTTTAATATATTTGGATCCAGAGTGTTGAATTAGATTTTTAGTTAGATTAATTATACTAGTGTTATCCCATCTTTTTGAAATTTTATTAAGTTTTATGCCAAAGTCTTCAAGTTGTTATTTTATCCATAAAATTTGAGCACAACAACTCTTAGCAGCAATATATTCAGCTTTAGCTATAGATAATGCTACTGAATGTTATTTCTTGCTAAACCATGAAATTAGATTAACTCCTAAAAATTGACAAGTGCCACTAGTACTTTTTTCTATCTAATTTACATCCAGTAAAATCAGAATTAGTATATCTAATTAATTCTAAAGATGATAATTTATCATACCAAAGTCCAGCATCAAGTGTTCTAGATAAATATTTAAATATATTTTTGATAGCTAAAGTATGAGATTCTCTAGGATCAGATTGATATCTAGCATATATATAGGTACTAAACATAATATTGGGTCTACTTGCAGTAAGATAGAGTAATGATCCTATCATATCTCTATATAATTTAGTATCAATTTTCTTACCCTATTCATCCTTGTCAAGTTTGCAAGAAGGGCTCATAGGTGTGCCAATAGGTTTTGAGTTCCCAATTTCAAACTTTTTTAATATTTTTTTTGTGTATTTCATTTGGTTGATAAAGATGACCTCTTTACTTTGCTTAATCTGGAGTCCGAGAAAGAAGTTCAATTTGCCTATCATACTCATCTCGAACTCTCCCTACATAAGCTTGGTAGACTCTTGGCCAAGACTTTCATTAGTAGCATCAAAAATAATATCATTTACATAAATTTGTACTATCAATAAGTTTTTAATTTTCTTCTTTAGAAATAGAGTTTTATCAACATTTCCTCTAGAAAATTTATTATCAATTAAAAATTTACTTATTCTCTCATACCATGCTCTTGGGGCTTATTTTAAACCATAGAGAACCTTACGCAATTTGTAAAAATGATTAGGATATTCATGACATTCAAATCTGGATGGTTGTTCTACATATGCTTTCTCAACTATGTATCCATTTAAAAATGCACTCTTAACAATCATTTAGTATAATTTGAAGTTCATGAAGCATGCAAATGCAAGTAATAACCTAATTACCTCTAATCTAGCAACAAGAGCAAAAATTTTATCAAAATCAATATCTTTCTCTAGATTATATCCTATGGCTACTAGTCTAGCTTTATTTCTAGTGATTATCTGATGCAACCTATAGCATGGTGATCGTTGGGAAGGAGGGAGGGAAGATGCTCGAAATAATAAAAAAAGAAAGAAAGAGGAAGAAAGAACTCTTCTCTCGAATTTTATTTCAATAATTCGAAATAAACTAACTACAATGAAGGCAAAGGGCCTTATTTATGGTGTAAAAACCTTAATTTAGAAGTAAAAGGAATCTTAATCAAAGTCACAAAAGAAATCCTAAATAAAATCAAAAGAACAAAATGAAACAAAATCAAAACTAGACTCATACTTGGACTAGGAATCCTAATAAACTTGCGCACTACCATAGACCTATCAGACAATAAAATTTGATCCCAAAATTTATAATGATAGCAAAGTAGCCAAGCCTATAGGACTTGAAGAGAGGTTTCCAAAATGGGATCATAACAAGGATTCTGATATCGGATGACCAAGTTATGGCCATTCTAGCTCAGCAGTGATAGAACCCTGCAAATCAGTGCAATCAAGTTGAATTCGCATCCTTTCGAGTCCGATCCCTCAAATTCATATATTTATCGGCTAAGACGTCTATGTTATTATCCCATTTTCATCTAATTTATTTCTAAATATCCATTTAGTTTCAATTACTAGATAATCACTTGGTCTATTAACTAGGATCCAAACTTTATTTCTTTCAAACTGATTTAGTTCTTCATGCATTACATTTATCTAGTTTGGATCATTTTCAGCTTCTTCTATAGTTTTTGGTTCAATTTGAGATACAAATGCTAGATAGTTATTAATATTTCTCAAAGATGCATGAGTTTTTATCCCTTGTGATGGATAACTAATAATTTGATCTTTGGGGTGGCCAAGGGCATACCTCCCTTCCTTTGGTAAACTTTGAGTTTAATTATCATCAGAAGGTTCATCTTTAGATTCAGCTTTCTTCCCTTTTTCATTATCCTGTGTAGTTGATTTCTTGAATGTATTTTTTTTTACTCCTTTCTCAATTATTTCTACATCATCATCAGCTATATCTTCTTTTCTAGAAGGTAAGTTATTAGTTTCATCAAATACCACATGTATAGATTCTTCAACAACTAGTGTACATTTGTTAAAGATCTTATATGCTTTACTAGAGATGAAATTGAAGAAAAATCCTATTTTTTCGGACTAGGTTCATTCAGATCTAATTGGATCAAGAGATATATTTCAAGAATTTTTTTTTAAAATCCTAATCAAATCTGAGATGTTTCAGATCTGATCTTTATTATTCTAATAATAAAAATAAAATCTAAATAAATTAAATCAAATTTAATTTATCTTGATGTAGGGTAATCCTATTACCCATTGATGATCCTGTAAGCAGCGGAAGGTTCTGGATCTAGCCATATAAGTGCCTGGCCTCTATCGATATCCACTCGGACTAGATCTGAAGATCCTCTTCTTCTCTATCACATCTCTAAAAATCATATCTGGATCTGATATGAAGGATCTTCAAAATACCTTTCGAAGATCAGCAGTTGTCCTTTGCAGCAGCATAGCCTTCTAGCTTTTTGTCACCTTTCTCTCATCTGGATTGCACCAACTTGGATCCCAAACACCTTTGGGTGTGGAGAGGAGAGGGAGAAGATGGATTTGGCATTGAGGAGGAGGAGGGAGGAAGCCTTGGGGCATGGAGAACTCTTTTCCCAGATTTTAGATACTCCTTGAGTTGGGCGTAGGGTCTTATTTATAGACTATGCATGATCCAACTCCTCTTCTTTCCAACCAATCACAACCCTTTGTGAAATCAGATCTAAATTTTATTTATGGGAATAGAGTCCCTTGGATTTCTCTTTAGATGGTGCCTAAGATCAGTCAAACTTGATTCTTAGAAGAAGTCTAATCGAAATTAAAAAGGGAGATGGAGTTCCTATTGATAGGGACACGATGCTGTCGTTAAGACACCATGTTTATCAATTTAAATCCGACTCTTTACTTTTTAAATTAACTAAAAATTATGAAGAAAGTGGTGAGTCGAGTCGAATCCACAGAGAGGTAATGATTTATTTCTAGAATCTTTGATTCTTTTTTTTTTAAGAAAAGAAAGAAAGGATTTTTTTAAAAATTAAAGTCAAAAAATAGATCTATAAATAAAAATAGAATTTAAATTATGCAAAAATAAATTTGATACTAAGATCTACTATTTAGATCTTAGCAACTACTTATAGTAAAATTAAAAAGTAATAAAGAATAATTAATTTAAAAGAGCTAGAATTGAAAAGAATAATGAAACTTTCTTAATTAAATTTAAAACTCAGATGCAGAATTTAAATACAAGGAATTAAAGAAAATTCAAAATTTTAATATAAGGAATTAAAAAAAAGAAAGAAAGAGAAAACTAGATGGAGATCGTAGATCAGTGTAGGCGTGAAGATGGCATAGAAGATCGGCTCTTCTTCTCAGCACTATAGCTTTGAAGCAACCTTTAACCCAGAGCTTGGCTTCCACCCTGTACCTTAGCTTTCCTTCCAACTCCTCTCCCCTTTCTTAGAGGCTTAGGATCCTTTTTATAGAGCTAGGAGGGTTGAATATTTATTTCTAAAGGCAATATGGGACTAATTGCCTTTGTAATTATCAAAATCTGAATAAAATTTGAATAAAAATAACTCTGATACGACTCTGGTAAGTCTGGTGAAATCTGGCCATTCAATAGGAATCCAACGATCCAAAAATCATCAAAAATGAATGCGTATCAGCCTAGATCAGATCGGATCAATTTTTGATCGTTGGATTGTGCTTGATGGAGGAATTTACGTCGTTGATCGCGTGCTTGAGAGTTTGATCGCTGTCGGAAACCTTCTAGATTGTTGGATCGAGGCTGGAATCAAGCGCTGTCGTTCGATGGCGATCCGAGTGAAATCGATAACCAAAAGAAATGTTGACCATTCGATCTTGACCGCAAACAACCACCACCATACGATCGCGCTTTTACTATTCCCATGGACCATGTGGACTGGCCATATCGTGCACCGCAATCAATCAGCGCCTTTCATTGACAGATGAAAAGATCAAAATGCCCTATGAGCCATGATGAATTTTCTGTAAACCCTTTAGGGGTCTAGGTCTACCACATGGCAGGCTCTGATTTGCTGGTGTCTACTGAGCTGGCGGTCTACACTGTGCTGTAGATCGGCTGATGGCTTCTGAGCTTGAGTCGGCTAGCGTAGATGGCTTGGCGCACCGGCTTGGTTGGCTTGGCTTGATGCGTCTGGACGCGCCGGCTGTTACGGCATGACGGCTTGAGCCGTTTGAGCCATATGTTATTATTATTATTATTTTTTTTATATATTATTTTTTATTTTATTTCTTTAGAAATTCATATCTTTTTCATTTTAGATTCGTTTTACTCAAAATTTATTTCGTTATGATAAAAAAATGAGCTCTTTCCACTGATAATAAAATTTTATTTTTTAATTTTTATTATTTTTTAATTAATTTTTTAATTAATGAAAATATGAATTTCTCAGAAATTATATATAAATTGATTATTAATTTTTAAAAATTAATATAAATTAATTAATAAATTAATATTTTTATTGGTGAATTTATTGTACTTATTACACCTCCGAACTTAAGCTTTGCTCATCCTCGAGTAAAGAAAGAATTTTAATTTAGATCAAGTACCATATTTCATTGAGATCTTCCTTCACAAGAATAAATCTAGGGTTTAAGATCAAAAGTTTAGACAGTATCACTAACTAAGTATTGAGTTTCAGAAGTAAATTTCATGACAGATTAATCAGAAACTTTCTTAGAGTTCATCTAAAGATTTTCAGCACTAATTTTGTGAATACTAACTTAGCATTTGGGTGTTGATTCAAAGGACAAATGAATCTTCTTTTATCACTTATTTTGGTTAGTTTTCTATATACTCCCAAGTTAAATGCATGAATTAAGGTAGCTTTCACACTACTTCTTTTTTTTTTTTTTTTTTTTTTGAATTATGCTGAGCATCCTGGCCTTTCCTTCACCGATTGATGTGAACTTCTACACTTGACTTAAGGTGCAGAGTTCTAGCTTAGGGCAATCCACATATACTCTATGTTTTGCATTTTTTTTTTAAAAAAAATTTAAGCAGGTAGCTCTTTCCTTAAATTCAAGTTTTTTTAATTGAAGTATATATAAACCATCAATTTTTAGTGATAATTGAATCCTCAATTTAGCCTTATAATCAACACCTGCTGTGCTTCATTAGTGTTCATGTGCAATTAGAAGTGTTGTTAGCCTTTAAATGACCTAAGTAGACTGCTAATGGTCTGACCAAGTAATCTAATTTTTAACTCGCTACCATTATTAGTTGATACTTTCTAACTTTATTACTTTTCCTAGTTTATTTTGCTTAATATTCTCTTTCCTAAAATATGGTTCATCCAAAATTTGATTATTATTATATATATATATTTTATTATTTATTTAATTATTTAATTATTTTTTTATTTATATATATATATATTATTATTTTTTAATTATTTTTTATTATTTTTTTTAAATTTCTTTTTTTTCTTTTTTTTTTTGAATTTTATCCCCTAACTGAATTGACATTGTCCTCAATGGAGAGGGAGGATAAATAAAAGGATGAAAAGAGGGAAGATAAATAAAAGGATGAAAATTATGTTTGTTTATTTAGATGGGTTTTGAACCTTATGATCCTTCTCCAGCCCTTTGTGGTCCTTCTCCAACTTAGCCTAAAAAGAGACTAAAAAGAATAAATTAGATTCAAGAAGTATTGGATTGCCTCCCAAAAAGCGCTAAGTTTATTATCTTCAGCCAGATAAAATGCAATTTAATTCATTATGGTTCTATTAATTGTACTTGATCAATATTTTGATTTAATGATATCCCTTCGATATATGGTTTAAGCCTTTGGCCATTTACCTTAAAAAAATTTTTAGTCCTGGGATCATAGAGTTTAATTGCACCATGTGGGAATACGTGATTAACTATATAAGGTCCATCCCATCTGGATTTTAATTTTTCAGGGAATAATCGAAGCCTTGAGTTAAATAACCAGACTTGTTGATTTGGCTCAAAGGTTTTCCTTGAAATATGTTTATCATGGAAGGCTTTCATTTTCTCCTTATAAATTTTTGAATTTTCATAAGCTTCTTGCCTTAATTCTTCTAATTCACTTCAATTGTAACATCCGATTGGAACCAGCTTTGTTTAAATTAAAATTTAATTATTTTATTGCCCAATATGCTTTATGTTCAAGTTCTACCGGAAGGTGACATGCTTTTCCATAGATTAATCTATAGGGAGACATTCCAATAGGGGTTTTATAAGCTGTCCTATAGGCCCATAATGCATCATCCAATCGATCTGACCAATCTTTTCGATCAGGCCTAATAGTCTTTTGTAAGATATTCTTGATTTCCCTATTAGAGACTTCTACCTGACCACTTGTTTGCGGATGGTATGGTGTAGCTATCTTATGTGTCACCCCATATTTTCGTAATAAAGTTCGAAATTGATGATTTGTAAAATGGGTACCCCCGTCACTAATGATAGCACGTGGAAATCCGAACCTAGAAAAGATATTCTTCTGAATAAATTTTAGGACTACTTTATGATCATTGGTTCGTGTTGCTATTGCTTCAATCCATTTAGAAACATAATCGACAGCTACCAAAATGTATTCAAATCCATTGGAAGGTGGAAAAGGTCCCATAAAATCAATTCCCCATACATCAAAAATTTCTACCTACTAAAATGGGGTTCAAAGGCATCATGTCTTTCTTTGAAATATTCCCTAAGGCTTGACACTTAAAACACTCCTGACTAAAAGTATGGGCATCCTTAAATAATGTTGGCCAATAAAAACCACTCTGCAATACTTTGGCCGTAGTTTTTCGTCCAGAAAAGTGTCCTCCACAAGCAAGAGTATGACAAAATTGTAAGATACTCCATTGTTCAGATTCAGGAACACATCTACGAATGATTTGATCAGCACAAATTCTAAAAAGCTCAGGATCTTCCCAAAAATAATATTTGATTTGAGCAAAGAATCGATCCTTTTCATTCTTAGACCAGCCATCAGGAATTTATCCTATGACTAAGTAATTGACAATATTTGCAAACCAAGGAGTCTTTGTATGTGAAACTGTTAACAATTGTTCATCTGGAAAAGATTCTCTGATTGATACAGGTTCATTATCTTTCACTAGGATCCTAGACAGATGGTCTGCTACAACATTTTTAGATCCCTTCTTATCTCGAATTTCAATGTCAAATTCTTGTAACAGTAAAATCCATCTAATTAATCATGGTTTAGCATCTTTCTTTGAGAGCAGGTATCTCAAGGCTGAATGATCCGAGTAAATTATGATTTTTGATCCTAATAGATATGATCTAAACTTTTCTAGGGCAAACACAATGGCTAGCAACTCTTTTTCAGTGGTGGTATAATTCATTTGTGCTTCATTCAGAGTTCTACTAGCATAATAGATCACTACAGGACATTTGTTTACCCTTTGGCCTAGGACAGCTCCTATGGCAAAATCTGAGGCATCGCACATAATTTCAAAAGGTAGTGACCAATTAGGAGGTTGTATGATTGGAGCTTTGGTCACAGCTTCTTTTAAGATTTCATAAGCTTTAAGACAATTTTCATCAAAGTTAAAAGAAACATCCTTAGCAAGCAGATTACACAAAGGACGAGAAATTTTAGAGAACTCTTTGATGAAGCGACGATAGAATCCTACATGACCAAGAAAAGATCGAATTTGTTTGACAGAAGTGGGAGGAGGAAGTTTAGAAATTAGTTCAACTTTAGCTTTATCTACCTCAATCCCTTTCTTAGATACTATATGTCCTAAAACGATCCCTTCTTGAACCATGAAGTGGCTCTTTTCCCAGCTTAACACTAGATTAGCCTCAATACATCATTTTAATATTTTCTTCAAATTGTTGAGGCAACTCTCAAAAGATTCTCCAAAGACTGAAAAGTCATCCATGAATATTTCTAAGAAATCTCCTATCATGTCTGAAAATATTGACATCATGCACCTTTGAAAAGTTGCAGGTGCATTACATAATCCGAATGGCATTCTACGGAAAGCAAAGGTTCCATAGGGACATGTAAAGGTGGTCTTTTCCTGATCTCCTGGGTAGATTGCTACCTGATTGTATCCTGAGTATCCATCTAAAAAGCAAAAGTATTGTTGGCCTGCTAGTCTTTCTAGGATTTGATCGATAAAGGGTAAGGGAAAGTGATCTTTTCGGGTGGTTGTATTGAGTTTTCTATAATCTATGCAGACACGCCACCCAGTGGAAAGTCGTGTTGGTACTAAGTTTCCATGTTCAGTGCGGACAACCGTAAGTCCAGATTTTTTTGGAACAACTTGTGTAGGACTTCACCCAGTGGCTGTCAGAGATAGGATAAATAATTCCAGCATCTAACCATTTAATTACCTCTTTCTTGACTACTTCTTGCATGTTAGGGTTAAGCCGTCTTTGCATCTCTCGAGTTGGTTTGGCATTATCTTCTGTATAAATATGGTGCATGCATATTGACGGACTAATTCCTTTTAAATCGGCGACGGTCCACCCTATGGCCTCCTTATATGTTTTTAGAATATTTACCAATTGGTTTTCCTGTTCAGTAGTTAAGTTGGAAGCAATTATTACTGGTAGGGTTTTCTTTGATCCTAAAAATACATACTTAAGTGATTCAGGTAAAGGTTTTAGTTCAAGTTGTGGTGGGGCCTGAATTGAAGGACGTAGTGGTTCAATTTTTCGCTCGGGTAAGGGCTCAACTTTCACTGACCAAGGTAATGAATGTGATGGTTGAGGTGAATTAAGCAGGGCATTTACTTCCTGGGTTTGAGTTTCTTCAGTGGGTTCATCATCTTGCAGTAAATCTAAGGAGGAATTAGATTCAACTATTTCATCTATCTGATTGATTACAAAGCAGTCTTCCTCCTCTTGGGTGTACTTTGGGGTATTAAAAATATTAATTCTTACTTTTTGATTCCCAAAAGAAATGTCCATAGCTCCCATTTTACAAGTTGATATTGGCATTGGCAGTTGCTAAGAATGGACGTCCTAAAATTATGGGATTTTGGTTCAGCTCTTGGGATGGTTCCATGTCAAGTATGAGAAAGTCTACAGGAAAATAACATTTGTCTACTCTAACTAGAACATCCTCAATCAAACCTCGCGGTGTTTTTATAGATCTATCAGCTAATTGCAAAATGACTGATGTGGGTTTTAATTCTCCAATCCCAAATTTTTCATAAACCGAGGTTGGAAGGAGGTTTACACTAGCTCCTAAGTCTAGTAATGCTCGGTTAAAGGTTATACCTCCAATAACACATGAAATTAAGGGTGCACCAGGATCTTTCATCTTTTGAGGTATTGGATTTAACAGGACCGCACTTACATCCTCGGATAGCATAACTCTTTTGGTGGTTCGTGGCTCACGCTTTTGGGTGCAGAGTTCTTTAAGAAATTTAGCATAGGCTGGGACATGCTGAATTGCATCGAGGAGGGGTAAATTAATATGAACTTGTTTAAATAGTTCCATTAGCTCCTTGTTGCGTGTTTCTTGCTTTTTGCGAGAAGAGCCTGCTTCTAAGGCCGAAGGGAATGGGGCTTTGGGTTTATATGTCTCAGCTAATTCATCTGTTCTCTTCTTTTCTTTATCCATCTTATCAGTGTCAGTACCAGTCTTAAGCTCAAGTTCTTCTATATGATTATCCTCTTCTTCAAATTTCTCATCTTGGCTAACATCAGTATTGGCCTCTATCACCTGGTCTTGGATATGGGTCCTTAAGAATCCTACCACTTCTAAGTTCAGATATTGCTTTGGCATTTTCTAATTGGGGGTTCTTAGGTGGAATGTTAGATGGATGAGTAAATCCAGGTGGTTGATAGACATTGGATGGATTATTTTTAGGATTTGCAATTGGTTGGCTTGGTAATTGACCTGGTTCTCTCCTCATGCTAGACTCAGCTAATTATCCTATTTGAGCTTCTAGCCTGGCAATTGATTGTTGTTGGCTTAGAATTAATTGTTGAAGTTGATTGAATTTATCATCGGCTAGATTGGTCTGTTGATGAGGAGGTGGGTATGAGGGCTGATTATAATGTAGTGGTTGAGAAGACTGACTAGGCTGACCCTTATTATAGGCATAGTTCTGGTACTGGGGCCTATTTTGATAATTTTGAACTGGTGGGATTTGGGTCTGAGCCTGAGTCTGTTGTGGTTTCCAAGAGAAATTAGGATGGTTTCTCCAACCAGGATTATATGAATTTGAATATGGGTCATTAAGTGGTTTGGAGTAACCTTGAGCAGCTTGGACTTGTTCTTGGATAAGAGGTGGTAATTGTGCAAGCCGTGGGACATTCACTTACATGATGTGTTGGGACTAGCACAAATAGAGCAAATCTCCTGATAATTAGAAGCTGGTGTGTATTGTGCAGGAGATTGTTGACCTAGATTTAGGAATTGATCTAATTTCTGGGCAATAAGATCGACTTTATCTAATTTTTGTGCTATTATGTTCAAGTCTGTCTTAGAATTAAGTTCTGGAGTTTTGATCTCATAAATTCCTGCCCATTTTTGTTGAGAAATTGATCTTTCATAAGAGGATAATGAAGCATGGTTAATAGAGTTTTCACTTAAGGTTTCAAATAAGGTATAAGCTTCATCCTCACTTTTGCTCATGAATGCACCTCCACAGGATGCATCAACCATCTGCTTATATTGATCTCCTAAACCTTCATAGAAAGCTTGTACAATTTGCCACTTAGATAGACCATGGTGTGGGCATTTTCTAAGAAGTTCCTTAAGTCTTTCCCATGATTCATGAATTTGTTCCCCTGGAAGCTGAGCAAATCCCTGTGATGGCTCGCCTCATAGTATTGGTTCGTCCTATGGGATAAAATTTCTTAAGGAATTCATGTTGCATCTCTGCCCATGTTTGAATTGTTCTTCCTAATGTGCCAAGCCAGTACTTGGCTTTATCTTTTAATGAGAAAGGGAACAAGGTCAGTCTAAGGGCATCATCAAAAAAATTCTGAATTTTTACCGTAGAGCAGATTTCTAAGAATTCATCCAGATGTTTGTAAGGGTCTTCATTGGTGTTCCCATAAAAAGATGGGAGCATCTGGATTGTGGTCGACTTGATCTCATAGTGGCTAGCAGGGATATCAGGTATGTGGATGCAAGTCGATGGGTTGTAGGTGGAAGGAATAAAGTATTCCTTCATCTGCCTAGGTGGTTCTTCACGATTTCCAGCCATTTGATTATCTGGTCTTAAATGAATTAGTCTTTCAATTTCAAGATCTGGTTTAACTAGATCAGGTAAAAGTGATCTTCTACCGTGCATGTACTAGTGCAATTTGATATATGGTTCAAGATATATATTTTTTTATTATTAAAATTTTTTTTAATAATTTTTTTATTATTATTTTTTTAAGAAAAGAAGAGAGAAAGAAAGAAGAGGTTCTAAAAAAATCCTAAGGAGTCTTAAATCTGGAGATGATAGAGAGGAGTTAATTTGTGGTTTATGTTAAATGTTATTTGGCAAACAAGTTAGGCAATCAATCCTGACTAAGAGTTATCCTAGATCTAGACAGCTCCTAACTGCCAAGATCACCTTCGAGCCCTCCAAATAGAGGATTAGCCAATCAACTGGCCAGGTAAGTGTAAAGTCGGTGGGAGTCCCCCCGTTGCTTGCCTTAGACACCAATTGTGCTTGGCCAGGTAAGCGAACGGAACCAATTAAGTAACCACCTTCCTTCGGGCCCAATCATCCCTGAACCACTTTCCTAGACACCAGTCAAATTGATTAACCCTAACTTGGTTCAACTCTTAGGATTTCTTGTCCTATTGAGCTCGAATATCCTTAAGGGTTAATGTCTAATTGATTTTAAGAGTTAAGGTTTGGGTTAATGCAGGATGCTGGTTGGTTGTTTGTGGGCCAAGGAAGGATGATCAAATCTCCTACCTTATCTTGTTTAATGGGTTGTGCCCTTAATTTGGTTTAATATGAATATGCAAAAAAAAAAATTTCAATCAAAGAGTTTTATGCAATTTAAACTAGATGCATGCAACTAATTGAATTCTGAAAGGCTTACCTTGCCTCCAGCAATCACCAAAAAAATAAAAATAAAAATAAAAATAAAACTAATATGATGCATGGTCTAAATAGTTAGGGATTTCTAATCTTATGATGAGACTTTTAATTAGATTTAAATGAATATTTTTTAAAATTAATTTAAAAATAAATAAATAAATAAATAAATAAAAAGAAAAGAGAATTAGGGTTAGGATTGATCTCACCAAGCAAAACTCCTGATTCTTTTTATTTTTTAATCTCTTTTCTGCAAAATAATAAAAAAAATTAGTAAGCAATATTTATAAAAAAAATTATTTATAATTTATTTATAAAAAAATCAAAGAGATCAAAAATTTAATGTCCGTGCCTTCCCCGGCAACGGCGTCAAAAATTTGATAGGAACACGATGCTGTCGTTAAGACACCTGACTCTTTACTTTTTAAATTAACTAAAAATTATGAAGAGAGTGGTGAGTCGGGTCGAATCCACAGAGAGACAATGATTTATTTCTAAAATCTTTGATTCTTTTATTATTATTATTATTTTTATTATTATAATTTTTTTTTTTAAGAAAAGAAAAGAAGAGTTTTAAAAAATTAAAGTCAAAAAATAGATTTATAAATAAAATTAGAATCTAAATTATGTAAAAATAAATTTGATACTAAGATCTACTATTTAGATCTTAACAACTACTTGCAATAATATTAAAAAAATAATAAAGAATAATTAATTTAAAGAGCTAGAATTGAAAAGAACAATGAAACTTTCTTAATTAAATTTAAAACTCAGATGCAGAATTTAAATACAAGGAATTAAAGAAAATTCAGAATTTTAATACAAGGAATTAAAAAAAAAGAAGAGAAAACTAGATGGAGATCGCGGATCAGCGTATGCATGAAAATGACGTAGAAGATCGGCTCTTCTTCTCAGCACCGTAGCTTTGAAGCAACATTTAACCCAGAGCTTGGCTTCCACCCTGTACCTTAGCTTCCCTTCTAACTCTTCTCTCCTTTCTTAGAGGCTTAGGATCTTTTTTATAGAGCTAGGAGGGTTGAATATTTATTTTTAAAGGCAATGTGGGACTAATTGCCTTTGTAATCGTCAAAATTCGAATAAAATTTGAATAAAAACAACTCTGATATGACTCTGGTAAGTTTGGTGAAATCTGGCCATTCAATAAAAATCCAACGATCCAAAAATCATCAAAAATGGATGCGTATCAGCCCAGATCAGGTCGGATCAATTTCTGACCATTAGATCACGCTTGATGGAGGAATTTACGTCATTGATCGTGCGCCTAAGAGTTTGATCGCCGTCGGGAGCCTTCTGGACCGTTGGATCGAGGCTGGAATCAAATGCTGCCATCCGATGGTGATCCGAGTGAAATCGATAATCGAAAAAAATGTTGATCGTCCGATCTTGACCGCAAACAACCACCACTGCACGATCGCGCTTTTACTGTTCCCATGGACCACGTGGACCGGCCATATCGTGCACCGCAACCAATCAGTGTCTTTTATTGACAGATGAAAAGACCAAAATGCCTTATGAGCCACGATGAATTTTCTATAAACCCTTTAGGGGTCTAGGTCTACCACATGGCAGGCTCTGATTCGCTGGTGTCTGTTGAGCTGGCGGTCTATACTGTGCTGTAGACCGGCTGATGGCTTCTGAGCTTGAGTCGGCTAGCGTGGATGGCTTGACCCACTGGCTTGGTAGGCTTAGCTCGGCACGTCTGGATGCGCCGGCTATTGCGGCATGGCGGCTTGAGCCGATTGAGCCGTATGTTATTATTATTATTATTTTTATATTATTTTTTATTTTATTTCTTTAGAAATTCATATCATTTTTATTTTAGCTCTGTTTTACTCAAAATTTATTTCGTTGTGATAAAAAAAATGAGCTCTTTCCACTGAAATAAAATTTTATTTTTTAATTTTTATTATTTTTTAATTAATTTTTTAATTAATGAAAATATGAATTTCTCAAAAATTATATATAAATTGATTATTAATTTTTAAAAATTAATATAAATTAATTAATAAATTAATACTTTTACTGATGAATTTATTGTACTTATCAGAGTCTTTAAATTTTTCTTCGTTCTTATGATCGGACGGCCAAAAGGAATGCCTTAATCAGGAACATGCAATACTACAAAACAGTTTTAGATCTATATCATATATCTCATATACAAATTAGATCTAATCATGGCATATTTTGCATACATCTCATGTATCGAATCATACATATTTTTAGATCTAAATTATCTCATAATAATCTAAAAAATTAGATTTAAATTGATCTAATCAAAATAAATTCTAATCTAGACAATTATGTAGAACTATTCTACAACTAGTCTAGATTTGCATCAATCATATCTCATATGATATTTAAAAATTAAATAATTTTATTTGCTATTTTTTAGATATTATTATAACCATTATAATATCAAAAAATAGTAAATAATCAATCTAAAATATGATTTAATCAAATTAAATTGAAAACATACAAGACTATTCTATAGAACTATTCTATTTTAGAACTAGTCATGCATATTTTCTAATCTTAGATCCAAATCATTTAATTTTATTTTATTTTATTTTTTTTGATTTCAGATCTGATCACATCTCATGTGACATCTGAAATCACTTATTTTTTAATCAAAATAAATTTAAAATCAGATCTAAATACTTTTAGAACCTTGGCTCTGATACCAGTTGAAGAAAAATCTTGATTTTTCGGACTAGGTTCGTTCAGATCTGATTGGGTCAAGAGATATATTGTAAAAATTTTTTTTTTTAATCCAAATCAGATTTGGAATGTTTTAGATCTGATTATTATTATTTTAAAAATTAAAATAAAATTAGATAAATTAAGTCAGATTTAATTTACCTTGATGTGGGTAATCCTATTACCCATTAATGATCCTATAAGCAGCAGAAGGTTCTGGATCAAGCCACGTAAGTGCTTGGCCTCTACTGGTATCCACTCAGGTTGGATCTAGAGATCCTCTTCTTCTCTATTACATCTCTAAAAATCAGATCTAGATCTGATCTGGAGGATCTTCAAAACTCCTTTTGAAGATCAGCAGTTGTCCTATGCAGTAGTGCAGCCTTCTAGCTTTCAGTTGCTTTTCTTTGATCTGGATTGCACCAACCAAGAATCCAAACACTTTGGACGTGGAGAGGAGAGGGAGAAGGTGGGTTTGGCATAGAGGAAGAGGGGAGAGACAGCCTTAGGGCATGGGAAATTGTGATTCTTATCTTTGAGTTGGGCGCAGGGTCTTATTTATAGATTAAGCATGATCCAACTCCTCTTCTTCCAAACCAATCACAACTCTTTATGAAATTAGATCTAAATCTGATTGGTGGGAATAGAGTCCCCTATATTCTTTCTTAGATGGTGCCAAAGATCAGTCAAAGTTGATTCTTAGGAGAACTCTAATCAGAATCCAAAAAGGAGATGGAGTCCCTGTCCAACAGGGACTCCTGGGCGCCTCCAACTTGGGCACATACCAAGGGTGGCGTGCGCCCTCTTTCTTGCTAGGTTCTGGTAGGAGGACAGCTCCCTACTAGCTCTCCAATAGGTCCGTGACACATGGATAGAAGTCAAAGTATCAATGGTCAACATTTGACCAATCAAAGGTAGACTTTTGACCAAAGTCAAAGAACGAAAAATGGCAGGTGACCAAAAATGGTAGGTAATGTCTTACAAAATAAGACAACCTTTTCTGACTTGGACAACCTCCAGTCAGACCATATGAAGGCCTCTGATTGAGCACAAACTCCTTTGGCTCAGTCAGGACAACTTATTTATGATAGCAAAAGAAGAACGTTAGGTTCAATCGAGTGCTAGCACGATTTTCTTGAACCTAATTGAATCTCATTCAGATCAATTGAACTAGATCAGTTCAATTGATGATCACCAGATTCAAACCCTTGTTTGTGTGACCCAGTTAGGTTCAGTTCTGTATGGTAATGGGATATGTCATGATCTCTATCATTGACATCATCGAAACTCCTTTCGATGGATCAGAACTCTTCTGATTCGAACAGCTAGAATGATCGATCATCTAAATCATTCTAATTGCTCCCAAAATCCACCAGTGACACCTAGCAGTATATGGTGGCAACCCATCAGAGCTGAATGCGAACCTCTTGGTGCAGCTACCTTGTGTGATTAAGTTCTTCTATCTTGAGCCCCGATCAGATTAGGGTTAAGGTGAACTCGTCAAACCCTAGTCTCTGTCATATGATGTAATCATTCGATTCAAGTCCAATGTGAAAATCTAAATAGAAACTCTTTCTATTATTTCACTCTGCCATGGCCATGGACTTCTGGACTTGATTCTCATGATCATCATAGGGCTGCTCCTCTACCACCGAGGTAGATAGATTCCATCTTGATGCTATCCAGTTCCTACAATGAACATGCTATAGCCAACATACACCTCAGGGTTTCATATGGCTAGGAGACGAGTAATGGTGTAGTCAAACTATAACACCCTCAAGGTGAACTGTCGATGCACCTCAGGTCAAAGAACCAGACACACCTACTGCAGCATCGAGTCAGTCATTGACGAGAAGGTAGACTTCCTAATGACTACTCGAGGTGGTCACGCTCAGTGCCCTCGTTCTCTAACGAGTACCTGTACTCTCGCTCCGGTGTCTCCACACCGTAGACTCAAGACTCATCTACTAAAGAGAAGCAATTGTACACCAACCTTCCGGATCAATCACCATCCTCGTGATGATCCTATGGTTGGGAGCATTTTATGAGTTAATAATGATTATTCATGTCTTAAATTTTCAACTCTTGAAAATATGAATTATCATTTACCATTAACTCAAAGGATGTATCACAGACACTAAATATACATATGTGATAGAAAATAACCCATTTTATTGATTATAGTCAAAATTATAATTTTTCCTCTAGAAGTGTATTACAAGTGTTAGCCAATTCTGGCTTCTAGGGCACATATATCTAACACAAAGGACACATCAACTAGACCAAAGTTGGTTATCATGCCTTTGAAGACATCAAGTAGCACACTGTCTAAGCCTCGGTCCTATGTCAACCTAGCTAACTTTGAGAGGATAGTCGAAGTCACATGTGAGGCCTCTCTTGTTGAGATTGGAGGAGTCCTTATGAAGAGCATCTAATGGCATACTTCAGTGAAAAGCTCAATAATACCAAGAGGCAGTACTCACTATAGTAAAATGGGGTTTGCCGATTTTTAGTTGCCGACGCTAGTGGAAAGCATTGGCATTATTTGAATAATGAATAATATTGCTGACACTTTCAAAAAGCATCGAGTATTAATGGTGCTTATAAGTATCAGAAAGGATCTTTTAATGGGATGATGCTTATAAGCATCATCAAAAGCCAAAAAATGCATCAGTGATTTTTGATGTACAAAAGCATCATCCGAGACCACTTAACCCTCCAAACCCCCACCCCTGAACCATCCCCAAATCTATATCGATGCCCTAGATCTCAGTCTCTCCTCATCGTTCCACTTCTCTATCCCAAGCCAACTCCCCCCTCCTCTAATCGAGCCTCTCCGCCTCATCACCAATGGTCTCCCTCCCACCTTGCTCCTCCTCCTCTTCAAGATATTGCACTCTTTTTTTGAGTGTTTGATCGAGATTGATGTCTGAAGCAGTTATTGATGTCGGCAATGCTCCTAAGTACTGTAGTGATACTATTTATATAATTGAGTTCTATGTTGTATGCCAGGAGCTAAAGCACTACCTTCTTCCTGGAGAGTTTATACTCTACTCGAAACATGAATATTTGGACTCTCTAAACTCCTAGAGGAAGCTGAGCTTTAAGCATGCCCAGTGGAACAATTTCATATAAGAATATACTTTCAACTTGCTCCATGAGGTAGCAGTAGAAAACATGGTTAATGTTGATGCCCTTAATCAATGAACATCCTTAGTGATGCAAATGATAGCCTAAGTTACAGGGTTCAACTAGCTTAAAGAATTATATGAAGGAAACATGAAGGCCAAGATTACCTCAGATATCTTTTGCATTAATGATATTTATTTGAGGGTAAATGGCTATGCATACCATAGATGATGCATTGTCAAATTATGCAACAACTATATATGCAGGAGGTCTAGCTAGTCTGTTTGTCTAAAACACAAGATGCTCGCACTTGTGGAGGAATGATTTTTTTGGCCAAGTATGAAGAAGGCATGAGCATGAGCAAAGTAATATCTTCTTGACAACCAAGTCTATTGTGTCAAGGCCTCTACACTCCATTCTTGTCCCTAAGCACCCTTGGGAGACCTAAGCATGACCCTTGTCTTAGGTTTACCAAGACAAAAGGAGGATTCGACTCTATCTATGTAGTGGTTGGTAGATTCTCTATGATGGCCTATTTCATCTCTTGCAAGAATACTATTGGTGCAAAATCTGGTTGACGTCGGATTGAGCTGGGGTCGAGGAAGACGAAGTCGTCGTAGGTGACCTACAAAATAAAATTTCATCCGGAGTTGGTAGTGGTGGCTCCGGCAGGACCCTCCGATGATCAAGTCAGCTCTTTTGGTCAATAGAAATGGAGTACTCAAGCAAAAATTTAGTAGAATTTTGGAAAGAAGAAGAGAGCTTAAAGAAAATATATCTGGAGAATTTCTTTTTATAGATGGAGCTTGTTGTAACTGTCTGATAGTGGGCCACTTGGAGCCACGTGGAGTCTGTTATGGAGAGAGGTATCCTTTGTTATGATGTGATCGTTCAATAGTGGACCGCTCGGGGCCACGTGGAATTTGTTACAGAGAGTGGTGTCCGTTGCCATAAAGTGATCGTTCGTTGAGATTTAATAGTCGAAGTTTGGAGAAAGAAGGTGTTGGATGGTGAAGAGCTTTGACATACATCAATTTTAGAGGAGTTTGAACTCCTAAAGAAAATACGGCTAGAGAGAATCATCCAAAAGAAATGCTAACTAAAATCTGAAAGTAATCCACTAGAGAAATCCAACTGAAGGAGAAGTTCAGAAGGAGTTCGGCTCTTGAAGGAATTCGACTAAAGGAGAAGTCTGAAGGGAGTTCGGCTCCTGAAAAAACTTGACTGAAGAAAAAATTTGGAAGGAGTTTGGCTCCTAGAGGAGTTCGATCGAAGAAAAAATTTGAAAGGAGTTTGGCTCCTGGAGGAGTCCGACTGAAGGAGAAGTCCGGAAGGAGTTTGGCTTATGTAGAAATTCGACTAAAGAAGAAATTCGGAAGGAGTTTGGCTCCTGAAGGAGTTTAGTCGAAGGAGAAATTCAGAAGGAGTTCGGCTCCTGAAGGAATCCGACTAAAGAAGAAGTCTGAAAGGAGTTTGGCTCCTGTAGAAATTCGACTAAAGAAAAAATCTGAAAGGAGTTAGGCTCCTGGTGGAACTTGACTGAAGGAGAATTTCGGAAGAAGTTCAGCCGCTGGAGGAGCCCGACTGATGAAGAAGTCTAGAAGGAGTTCGACGGGGTTAGGGCATTAAAGAAGTTTGGCTGGGGTCCGACCGCTGGAGGAGAATTTTTGATCGAAGTTCTTCTATGATTATCAGTTGTATTAGGCTAAACTTCAGACTGGACTTTGGTGGGAGCGGAATTTATCTCTAATAATAGTCTTTCCATTCCCGAGTTCAAACTTCGAAGGAAGGGAGTATAAAAAAGATGACTGTCCAAGTCCTTTTCTGGACTCTACACCGTTGAGGTTGAAGCTTAGGGAGAGATTTTATCTCCATCCGAGGTTGAAGTTGAACTTGAGGCTCGAAAGAGATCTTATCTCCATTCAAGGTTGACATTGAAGTTTAGGCTTGGGGGAGATCTTGTCTCCAGTCGAGATTGATGTTGAAGTTGAGGCTCGGGGGAGATCTTATCTTTAGTCAAGGTTGAAGTTGAAGTTAAATTTTGGGAAAGATATCACCTCCAACCGAGGTTAACATTGAAGTTGAGGCTTGGAGGAGATCTTATCTCCAATAGAGATTGACATTGAAGTTGAGGCTTGGGGGAGATCTTATCTCTAGCAGAGATCTAGGGAGATCTTGTCTCCTGTTGATGTGGAAGCTCGGGAGAGATCTTATCTCCAACCGAGGTTGAAGGAGATCTTATTTTCTGTTAATGTAGAAGCTCGGAGGAGATCTTATCTCCAGCCGAGGTTGAAGGAGATCTTACCTCCTATTGATGTAGAAGCTCGAGGGAGATCTCATCTCCTATTATTATTGGACACAATGGGGCCATTATCGGGGCCTCTCCTCTCATCTCATCTAAAATGAATGAGGCCTTCGACTTTACTCAAGTTAGGATGAAGTTCTCCTCCTGTTTCTAACGGGCTATGGGGACGAATAAGGGCCGTTGTTAGGGCCTCTCTCCCCATCTCATCTAAAATGAACGACGCCTTCGACTTTGCTCGTGTTAGGACGAGGTTCTCCTCCTATTCCTAACGGACTGTAGGGGCACATAAGGGCCATTGTCAGGGCCTCTCCTCTCATCTCGTCTAAAATGAACGAGGCCTTCGACTTTGCTCACGTTAGGATGAGGTTCTCCTCTTGTTCCTAATGGACTATGGGAGCACATAAGAGCTATTGTCAGGGTTTCTCCCCCCATCTCCTCTGAAATGAATAAGGCCTTTGACTTTTCTCACGTTAGGATAAGGTTCTCCTCCTGTTCCTAACGGACTATGGGGATGCATAAGGGCTGTTGTCAGAGCCTCTCTTTCCATCTCGTTTAAAATGAACGAGGCCTTCAACTTTGCTCACGTTAGGATGAGGTTCTTCTCCTATTCCTAACGGACTGTGGGGGCATATAAAGGTCATTGTCAGGGCCTCTCCCTCCATCTCGTTTAAAATGAACGAGGTCTTTGACTTGCTCATGTTAGGATGAGGTTTTTTTTCTGTTCCTATCGTGGCCACTATTGATTGCTTCTTTTCTGTCATCACATAATTTTTGCACCAAGAAATAATAATATTAAAATGGAGGAGTTTTATTGAAGAAAAATTACTGGTAGTATTCCTCAGATTTTCTAAATTCAAAGATCGTCGGAGCATTCTTCCTCCGAGCTTCTTCAGGCGATAAGTTCTGAATCAGATGACCTCCTCTATTTCATATTGATCTTTCTAATTTGGGGCAAGCTTCCCCTGACTCTAAGGCTAAGAGATGGCGGCTCGCTGAAGTACTAAGCTCCTTGTTGTTCCTTCCTCATTGGTGGTTCTAGCTGCGGCAATGCTCTTGGCTGATCTACTCTTACTTCAGACCGACGTCTGTAGAGTATTGAGGGAGGCGTAACTGTGAAACCTTCTGGGAGGGACTTCGCGCCCTTCCATCAGGATTTTTTTGTTGACGAGCTAAGAAAGGAGTTTGGGCTTGCTTGCGCTCGAGGGGAGTCCAGGTGTGTGGCTGAACTTCATTCGACTTTTTACCAGCGATGCTGAAGAATTTCATTCGGCCCTCCCTAATATTCATCAAGGAATCCAAACTTCGCCATGAATGTCGGTTGCTGATGAAGTGAGCCACAACTGATGGCTCATCAGATCAAAGAAGAAGATCGTATCTGGCTTCAACGTTGAGTACCAGTTTCTTGCTACTTTCTTCAAGGTAGATGAAAAAGCTTGGCATAAGATGGCGTCAAATGCGCCATGGAGCAGCATCATAGTCTGGAAGGTCTTCAGGTGATCAACCGGATTAGAGGTTCCATCATAGCTTTCAAATTGGGGGAAGCTCGAAGTTCGATGAAATATGCTCTTACATAATTTGGAGAGAGAAAGAAAGATCGGTGCAGATGTCGTCATGGTGAGCTAGGGTGATGTGGTCGAGCTCCTCAATCCGTTGATCCATCTTTCATAGTTTCTGATCGAGGACGTCATCTCAATCATAGACCTTGGAAGACTGCCAGCTGTAGATGGGGAAGGTTTCTTTTGGAGAATAATCATGATCCAAATAAGGATCCTCTACTCTATATTTCTCCTTTCTAAGGGGATGGGTATGCTAGCCCAAATGCTCTTCTTTGGGATCGATTTCTAACATCCTGATGGTGAATTTTTTGATGAACTTGCCACCGGAGGCTGCCATATGGCCTGCATCATCTCGGTGAGGCTCTGAATCTGCTACATCAGTAGGTTGAACTGCTCCGAATCTACCCTGGTCGTCGGTGGAGGAGGAGGTTGAAGTATCGATGATGGAGCAGGGATAGATGGATCTGGTCCAGATCTAATGGCAGAAGTGGTAGATCTCTAGATAGTCATTCTCTTTGGAGGCATTTCTCGAGATTAAGGGAGAGGATGGAGATGAACCTTGAAGGAGAAGGTCAGTAGGGTCGACTGAGCACTCCTTTAAGAATAAAGGTACCTCAGGAACAGAGGATCCTCCTTCTAGCGTCAATTTTGTTGGTGCAGAATCTGGTTGACGTCGGATCGAGCTAGAGTCAAGGAAGATGAGGTTGTCGTCGCTGACCTACAAAATAAAGTTCTGTCTAGAGTCGATGGTGGTGGCTCCAGCAGGATCCTCCGATGATCAAGTCAGCTCTTCTGGCCAATAGAAATGGAGTGCTCAAGCAAGAATTCAGCAGAATTTTAGAAAGGAGAAGAGAACCTAAAAAAAATGTATCTAGAGGATCCCTTTTTATAGACGGAGCTTGTCGTAATCATTCGGTAGTGGGCCGCTTAGAGCCACATGAAGTTTGTTATGGAGAGAGATGTTCGTTATTATGATGTGGCCGTTCGATAGTGGGCCGCTCAGGGCTACATGGAGTTTGTTATAGAGAGTGGTGTCCATTGCCATGAAGTGGCTGTTCGTTGAGATTTAATAGTCGAAGTTCAGAGAAAGAAGGTGTTAGATGGTGAAGAGCTTTGACATATATCAATTCCAGAGGAGTTTGGACTCCCAAAGAAAATACGGCTAGAGGGGATCATTCGGAAGGAATGCTAGCTGAACTTTGGAAGTAATCCACTGAAGGAATCCTACTGAAGGAGAAGTCCGGAAGGAGTTCGGCTCCTGGAGAAATCCGACTGAAGGAGAAGTTGGAAGGGAGTTCGGCTCCTGGAGGAACTTGACTGAAGAAAAAATCCGGAAGGAGTTCGGCTCCTAGAGGAGTCCGACTGAAGAAGAAGTCCGGAAGGAGTTCGGCTGCTATAAAAATTCGACTGAAGAAGAAATCTGGAAGGAGTTTGGCTCCTGAAGGAGTTCGGCCGAAGGAGAAATTCGGAAGGAATTCGGCTCCTGGAGGAATCCGACTGAAGGAGAAGTCCGGAAGGAGTTCGGCTCCTATAGAAATTCGACTGAAGAAGAAATCTTGGAGGAGTTCGGCTCTTGGTAGAACTTGCCTGAAGGAGAATTTCGGAAGGAGTTCGGTCGCTGGAGGGGCCCAACTGATGAAGAAGTCTGTGAGGAGTTCGGCTGAAGTCCAAAAGGAGTTTGGTTGGGGTTAGGCCGTTAAAAGAGTTCGGCTGGGATCCAGCCACTGAAGGAGAATTTTTGATCGAAGCTCTTCCGTGATTATCGGTTGCATTAGGCTAAACATCCGGCTGAACTTCGGTGGGAGCGGAATTTATCCCTATCGATGCTTTTCTGTCACATGACTATTCTTCAAAGAGGTAGATTACCTGTTTCACTAAAAAAATTATTAGAAAAAAAAGGTCGATCACCTACAAGGCATTCTAACGATTGTAGTGTCCAAATAAGACCTCAAGTTCACGTGCCACTTTTGGAAGATACTATGGGCAAGCTAGGCACAAAACTGCATTTTTTTTGTGCCTTCCATCCCAAACTAACAAGTAGACTAAAGTAGTCAATAAGACCATGTCGAACTTGCTACTTAGCCGTTTCTTGGACAAGTCAGCTACTTGGGATTCAACTCTTCCTTGAGTCAAGTTTGAATACATCAATAGCATCAATCACCTGACAAGATGATCTTCCTTCAAGATTATTGCAAGATTTGTGCCATGGCAGTCACTGGACTTAACACTGCTACCTACTTCAAACAACTTTGTGCAAAGAAGAAGACTTCTTGCACCACATGTAGTAGATTCACGAGAAAGTCAGCGAGAAGATCTTAGAGCAAAATGTTCAACCAAGACTATGCAAAGCATGGATGCTAGGACTTCCACATCAAACCAGAGCTATGTCCACCCAAATTTTACAGCAAGCTTCAACTGAAGTATCTTGGGCCATATCAAATCATTGATCGAATAGGAGAGAATTCCTATAGATTTGACCTACCCGAAGACATCCCTTTCAATCTCGTCCTCAATGTTATAGATATCTCCCCATATTTTCAAAGCAAGGGAATAGTTGATGAGGTACAGGATTTATAGCTACCACCGCGGTACGTAGATGAAGAACAAATAAGAGATCAAGGCCATCCCAGATAATGAGATCGTGTTGACCCAAAGAAAACGATATCAGAAGTTTCCGGTGTAGTAGAAAGGAAGGTTCGATCACGTTTGATCATGGATCACAAGCAAAATCCTATAGTGCCTGAGATCAGGTCTCTACGAAGAGTGCCAAGCACATGGTACATCGAAGAAGTCTGTTTCAAGCAGGGGAAAGCCGATCCAAGTCCACACCTTACAATCACAAGGCCAACAAGGACCTTTAGGACCACCCTTGGTCCAGCAAAGAGATCATGAAGGATGACATTTAACTTATAAGTATCCAAGGCATTTGCTATAGTACTTCTTTATAATATTTTATTATAAAACATATTTAATACATCACATTACTATTATTTTTTATATTTATTATTTTTTTAAAAATAATATTTTATTATTATTATTTTTCTTCTTCTTTGTAACTTCTCCTCTCTGCCATGTCAGTGTGCACCCTCCTCCTCTGCCCATCTCTTTGCCGCTCGCCTTTTTGCCACTGCCTTCTGCCCCCTTCCTCCTCCTCCGACCACCTCTCCGTCACTAGCTCGGATCTACCACCTCATGCTGCCCCATTCCTCCCCCTCCTCCTTCGCCTACCTTCTCCATCATTGCTCACCACTACTCTCCTCCTCCTTCGCCCACATCTCAACCATAAGGAGGCGGTCAAGATGGGGGGAGACAGCCATAGCGGTGCGGTCGAGACACGAGGGAGGGGTGAGGCTAAGATGGCAAGGGACGTTGGCGATGGTCGGAGGCAAAGGAGAAAAGAAGAGGGTTAGGTGGGGCTTGATCACACCAGCCGACAAAGGAGAAGTAGAGTGTGGGGGTAGGCTTGATCGCTAGTTGGAGTTCAAGAAGGAGGCGGCGGGGAAAAAGCAGCCATAGTGATCAGAGAAGAAAACCAAGAAGCAGAGGTGGACGGGACTTGATCGCTGGTCGGAGATCGAGAAGGAGGTGGTTGAGAGGGGAGGGGCAAGGCTTGATTGGTGGTGGTTGAAGCTGTGACGAGAGAGGCCATTGTGGACAAAGGCGAAGGAGAAAAAAATCTGAAAGGAAAGGGAAAGAAAAAAAAAAAATAGTTTCTAAAATAAATAATTTTTAAAAATATTTTTAAACTTCTAATTACTAATTTTTAAATCATTTTCATAATTTAAATTATTTACCACTAGCCATGCATATGACTAGTTAAACATGATTATAGATGGATAAATCAGTGCCATCCATTCTGAATCAAAAGGTCAAGAAAAAGATAAATAATAAAAAGACCTTGGAGCACTTTAGCAAAACCCAAATATCCAAAGGGCTTAATATTTTGTAAAATTAAGCTAAGTTGAAGTGTTAAATATAATCTAGGACACTTTAGTTTAAGAGATGAATTTACCTTAATCCACCATCCATTTTGGTCAAAAATGAGCAAAGCTTTCCAAATCCACTTAAGTCGCCTCAAACATAGCTTCTCTAAGGAATTTATTAGGTAAAATACCAAAACATTATTAGTACATTCCAGGACTAGAAGTCTACGGCAAGGTCCATGACCTCTAAAATCTAACAATAGCAATGTTGTTGCTAGGCCTATTTTTGATGGCAGAAACGCTACCATTAGATCCAAATTAAGTTCCAAGAGCTATGAAGACATCATAATTCAAGTCCTAGTCAAAATAGAAGATACCTAATAGCAGCTAGTTTATTGTTAGACTGTATTAGATGGGTAAAACCCTGACATTAGATTATTTTTGACATCTAGAAGGCCCTTGCGGCTAAAAATTTATTCTAGGTTGCGTAGTTCGCAAGTTACTCGACAAACCTAATGGGCATCTACTCGTCCCTATCAATGTAAGGGCCCCTACTTGTAAATATTCCCTATATAACCCTCATTTTACACATCGATGAATATGCGTGTTTCTCTGGAGTGCAATTTGTTAGAGTTTTTTACTAAAAATTTGGGAGTCGCCACTCAAAACTCCTTTAAACTTTAGGTCGTAGAGCCCCGAGAGGATCTTGTAACCATGTGGGACTTTTGCCTTATTACAAATTGTTAAGAGAAAATATAGGCTGGTAGTGAGACAAGATTCTGTTAGACCCATATTGTACTGATATGGGTCTTGCATTACCTCTTAAATTAGGTTATTTTTAGAGTGCTTATACATTTCGTGGAGAAATTCTTGATTGTAATATTAACTTGCAAGTACCTATCACATATGCAAAAATTTAAAATTATTTTTTTTGTATCATTATACTGACTAATATTGTGAACTAGAATTACCTTTTCATTAAATCATTTTTATGTTGTTATTTTATAAAAAATATTTTAGGAAAATACACACTAATATGTACTTGACATCCTTGGTTTCTATGTCATAATTTTGTAAATCTACATGAGGAAGTTAAATATTTGTGCTTTGATTATATTTATGTGGTCAAATCTAAATAGAGATATACTCTTTTGAACACATATATATATTTTTTATAATAAAATAGTTGTTTCTTATAATGCAAACTTGTGGAACCAAGCAAAACACTTACAGTATTTTGTATAAATATGATTTTTCATAACACGGATCAACCATGAAAATAATGATGATCAACTTGTTAAATTCATAAGTTTGATTGAGATGTATTTTTCCAAGGTTTGTGAACTTTTGAAAATATCAAGACTGATTTCTGACTTGAAAATGCAAAATGTGATTGATTGGTGTTGCAAACATAATTTAGTTTTAGACTCTCAACAATTTGAGTCAAGCCAATAGACCGTTCATTGCACTATATATTATTCGGGCATAACCAACAAGCCTAATTGTTGACAATATATCATTAATGCCTAGTCATTAGGGCTAGGCTAATCTTTGAGAAACAATGATTCAAAAACTTATTTAATTCAAGCCTACACCACAAGGCCAAAAGTGGTTTTGTGCCTTGTCGATGATATATAATAGAGGAATTCAATATTAGGAGCCATCTCCCAAGATAGAGGAAAAGCTTCACTGACGAAGAGTCATCTCTTAGATCTGTAGATTATACTGAGTAGGCAGGAGTCATATGCATGTTGACAGGATTCATCATTCATATAGCTGAAAACTTAGCAGACCAAGGAGGCCTCATCTCCACTACTTCATGCGTCACTTCGAGGGGATTAGAGAAGAATTGCAACATTCAAGAGTCATCCTAAGCACATCAGAGGTCATCTAGAGTTCATAAAAGCCAACTGCGCTACAAAAGAAGTTGCCGTCAGTTTTGAAGAGCTGATCAGTAGTTTTGAGTTGTCTCCAAAATGTCAGGAGCCATCTTTCATGAATTCAACTAAGAGAAATAGGTTAGGAGTCATCTGAAGCTATCAAAGAGTCATCTTATACCTCAAAAAGCCATTCAGAGAAAGATCAGGAATCATCTTCAGGCTGCTAGAAGTCATATCCAGGAGACTGGGTCAGAAGACCAAATTGAAGAGTTCATGTCGTGCCCCAGCCCGAGGCCTAAGCTAAATGACGGCCAAACGCCCTTAGGGTTTAACCCTTCAACACATGCAAGGCTTGCCTTCATATTCAATATATCAAATTATTTCACACATAAATAGTGGTATTGAAAGCAAACTTCTAATTTATTGATTTTAATAAAAATAGTTCACCAAATGATGAATAAGATTGATTAACATAAATCCAAATCAATATTTATTCAAAATAAAATTAAGTAAATATCCTCTGAGGTCCTAAGCTCCTCACTACTCGGTTCTAGCTTCCTTATGCTCTTCTGGATTTGAAAAAAATAGAAAAAATGAGTGAGTTTTATAGGCTCAATAAGTTATCAATATTTATAAAAAATCGAGCACAATTAATTTTTAAAATATAATAATTTAATAGTAATATATAATAATATTGTTTTCTTTCAAAATATGCTAGGCATAATGGTAAAATCCGAAAATCCTCTCTCAATTTTTGATGATAACAGCCACGATCAGCCGACAAGACCTAAAAGCGACTAGTCTCGAATACAAAATATCCAATCCATCAATGTATACCAATGATCGACCCTACTGGTTAGGCCCAAAAGAGAACTAGCATTAATTTACATGGCTATGATTAGTCCTGTGATAAGAAAAAGAGATTAGTCTTGAAAATAAATATATAATAAATCAGCATGTGCCAGTGATCAATTCCGACTGTCTATGCTGAAAAAGACTAACTCTACCAACGATCAGCCTCGTCTGGCTAGACTTAGAAGAAACTAGTTTCTGACGTATGGTCAATAATTAGTCATGTTGGTTAGACCCAGATCATAGTCTAACTAAAAAAAATTTCTCATAATTTTACCATAATCGAATAATTATTTTTATTATCACAATAATATTAAATCAAATTTTTTTCATCTTATTTTGAAAAATAAGAGAATAATTTTTATTCAAAATTCGTACAAGAATAAATATGAACAATCTTATTTCTAAAAATCATACAATATTAAAATAAAAAAATTATCTCATTTCAAATTTATAATTATACTAAAGTGACACCAAGCTTGATCCAATATTTTGAATTACTTTTCATGCATAAATGCATATTTTCAAACTTTTATAATTTTTAAATATTTTAATAATTTTTATATATAAAATATAATTTTTTAAATATATGAATATGCACTAAAAATTCATATATTAAAGAAAACTTACAGTCAATCAAATCTAAAAGTCACGACCATCAACTTGTGGCTCGATCTCTAGATCCGATGCTTTTCTAATGTTGAAGGTTCTAATATAGTAATCCAACAATGTTATTTGCCATCAATCAAGAAAAATTAGGGCAAAAAGAGAGAGTCTCGGTTTAGATCGTAATTTGGATTAGATCATGGGGCAAATTTAAAATCTCGAATTGATTTAGATCCAATCAGATTAGAGTCTGATCAAGAGGACGGTTTCATCAAAGGTTGGCTTTCCCTCTGTCTCTTTTCTTTTCTTCTTCTTCTTCTCTTGCTTTTTTCCTTCTTTTCTTTTTCCTTTTATCTCTTTTTTCTTTCCTTCTCTTCTCTTCTCTTCTCTCTCTCTCTCTCTCTCTCTCTCATTCTTCCTCAAAAGCATCCATTGGGAAGCTCAGTTGAGCTTCCCATCGTCCAAAAATAAACCGAGATAGGGAGGAGGGGGCAAAGGATGGATGATCTGATGGCGGCCAGGGTGTCCGAGCAATGGTGGTGAGGTAGGAGTGGCAGTAACTAGTGGTGGTGGTCGGCCAAAAATGGGAAAGAGAAGAGGGAAAAGAGGTATGGCTCCCTAGTTGCTTTCTTGGTGGCTTCAAGACAAAAATAAATAAAGGAGAGAAGAGGAAACTCACCAAAGATGAAGAAGGTAGTAGGGCTTGGTTGTAGCAATTAGATTTTAGTGACCATAGCGAGCCCAATCACCAAAAATCAAGAGGCAAGATTGAGGAAAAAGGAGGCGGTTGTGGCAAGCTCTCGATGAGGGTGAATCAGGGGGTTTGGGGCCTTTAAGAAGTAATGGAGGCTTTGGTTTCCAAGCCCTAAAAGAAGTAGAGTTGGAGGACTCTTCCTCTTTCATTGCTCAAAATAGGGGACTCCCCTTTTTCCAACTCAGCCAAAACCCCAGTTCTCACATTCCCCCCCACCCCTCCAAAAAAAAATATTTTATCCTCAAAATTAACATCCTTGAAGTTTGAACTTTGAAAGTATTTAACCCTCATGTCATCCTAGGACTCCCAAAGAAAAAAATCTCTCTCCAAGTGCTCGCTTTGCAAAATCTTAACATAAAGAATTACATGGCATTTCAAACTAAACCTTTTTCATCCACAACACCTGTTGAATTCCCTCGAGCTCTTCCAATTGAGCATTAATATCTCAATCTTGAATCAAGATACATAATTCTTTGTGCATAAATTAATTGCTCTTCATTAATTCCATACAAAAATCATAATTGATCTAATCTATTATTAACAAAAACAAAAGAAAGCCTGAACATTATATACTCTTCATAATCCTAGCATTTTTTTCTTCCTTTAATCTTTTCCATTACCTAACAATTTGACTTTTATCTTAGGAAAATCTTAAACCCCTCTATCCAAATTGAATAACAAGGTTAATGTTAGGAAAAGGAGGCCTACATCAATACATTCCAGATTCAAGCCCAACCAAAGATTATCAATCCATTAACCTTGAACTTAAGATGCCCAAAATTCTTCATATCATCGCCCATAGAAAAATAATCTATCACTGATGGTACTGCAATGTCTAGATTGGCCTAATAATCCATAATTTTCTTCTTTCATTCACCAATTAACATCTCTTTACTGAAAATCAAATCCAGTCTTCAATCATGACACTTATTGAGGTACCATTAATGTTCTTAACTAGTGTCAAAATAATTCAAACTATTATACTTCTGCTATGCACTCTGATCTAAATTTGCCAAAAATCCTATGGGTTTTCAAATAATTTCCAATCAAAGTAATTCCATATAATAGAACCAAGAAGCCCAAACTTCTACTATTTTTAAATAAAAGTTAGAACAGAGATTTTATCCTTATTATGCCTCAAGCATACCACATTAAGATAAAGCCTTGAGCTACTTTTCATATTTGAAGTCCTTGCATATGCTTTATCAATCATCTAGAATCCCATAAATCTAGAACTAATTTGAAGTGAGTTAATCCTGGGTTTGCCTGACAATCAATTAGACAATTTTAAACCAACCTTTCTTTATGAAAGAATTAACTCCAAACTTCAACAAGTCAAAAGATCTCAAGTCAACATCCCTATGACTAAAATTAATTTGGCTATTTCTCATAAAACTTTCTTCACCATGATTCTAGCATCAATCATCCAATCATCTGAAATACTATCCTTTATATGTTAAACTCATGTAAGTCTTCTAAAACCAATTTCCCCACTCAATTCAACAATAGTAGCAAGATACGCTAGATTAGATCATAAAGTGAAACTTTGCTTGAAATTTTACATACCCAACTATCTCTACAAATATAGGAAGATCAAGCAATCCGATCCAAAGATGGTAATTATCAAAGATTACACCAAGACGTATATCCCATATCTTCATAATAAAATATATATAATCCACCACCAATAGGGAATTATATGTATTTACAATATCAAACATATTTTCCTTAACATGCCAATTCCATTCATAATCTCCATAGAGATTCAACCCCTTAGAAAAAATATTTAACTCTAATATCATGGAATTCTTTCTTAGATCACACCCTAAATAACTTATTGTAGATAAATCCAAAACTTACAACCAAATAGTTAATAACAAAATCAGAAGGCTATCACATATCAACTTAGGGATTCTAAATCACTTAAATGATAATTGCATAAATTTATCACGACACTTAATAAGCTTCAGCCTCAACTCTAAATCCATTCCTACTACTTCTGCCATGTCCTTAGTGATGTTAATCTTATTTCTAGTAACACTTAAGTCATGTTCCCTCATGTATTGGGATTCATCTACATAGTGGAAATGGATTTTAAAATATTTTTACATTATCATATGAAAACATGAGATCCAAATCCCAATCTCAAATTCACCTTGATGATTTCAATCAAACATAAACCAAATAGCAATCAATCAAGAAGAAGAAGAAGATTACCCTCCAAGAAGACTTGATTGCTTAAATGGTATCCTTGAGGCATCCAAGTGTATGCCCTCCAATGGTAATCCATGAGACTTGATCAAGGACTCTCCCTAATCTTCTCCTGCTGAATTTCTCTACAAGATTTTAGCAGCACCTCCCCTCTTGGATGATCCAACTCTTGGACCAAAGCAATCTCTCTTTTTTCCCTCCTTTTGGATATGTGGAAGGCTAATTCTAGGCCCTCTAGGTATGGATAATCCTCATTAGCCTAAGAGAATGTGCCCTTTTTATTGGCTCCAAGTCCTAATTCCATTAGGACTCTAGGTAGTTACTCTAACCAGCTTATCCACTCAACTAACTAACCATCCAACTAACTTGGGAGTTATCCTCTAATAACCATCCAACTAATGAACCATCCAACTAACTTGGGAGTTAGAAAGTTAGAGAGAGAAGAGTGGACATGTGGAACAGAGAGAGAGAGAGACTGGGCATGTAAACTATTCTAGAATCATCTTTGACTTGTCAAAGTCTAATCCATCTAGATCCATGTTGACTAGAAATTTGGATCTAATCCATATGCTAGCATGTGTCTCCTAGATCTAATAGGATTTCAACTAAATCCTTATTTGATTAGGACTTCTCAAGCCTAATCATAAAGTCCATGATCTAATCCCTTTATATATGACCTATTGGATTCTATATCTAGCCAGTAGTAGATTCAGGCCTAGCTCATATGTACCTAAATTCAATTAGAACTATTCTAATTGATTAGGCCAAAAACATATTAAATCCATGCTAATTAATTAGAACCCCTTCTAATTAATTTCTAAATTAAACTCTTTAATTCATGAAAATCTACAAGTCAAGATTGACATCTAGCAACATGTCATGACTATTCAAAGGATATAAAATTTGACGGAATACCAAAATATCTTTCAATAATGAGTTACCATATAATTCAATCTGATCATGCAACATCTTAATTAAGCCATGGGTATGAAACCACATCAAGCCTAAATACCTATTCATATGTATCTCGATCTGATGATGATGATAACTCAGTTGATGGACTATTAAAAATTTTTTCTAATATTCATCCTACTTTGGCTAGAAACTCTTTAAGTCAACATCTTAAGAGACCACATAGGATGTTCTCTCCTCTTACGAGGAGTGATCAATTTTTTGTTGACCACTCATAACCTTCATATATACTTCACCATTTCTAGAACATTCCATCAAGTCTCAAAGAGTTAGTTTAGAGTATGAACAAAAATAAAGATCCATATGCATAAGATACCATGGTGATCTCAGGTCTAAGGATCACTTACATCACTCCCATTGAAGAAACATCTATTAACATGCTCGTATGGCTCCATCAGATGTTCTCCCTACAGATCATTTCGGTGAACTCATTCTCTAATGAGCATCCACATCCTCATATTAGTATCTATACATAGGTGACTATAAGATTAATTATCCTCTCTATCTAGTATACATTGAATGTGTCAGTCTTACTGATATCATTGATTCTCGACTCAATGATTCTATGATTAGAAATATTTTAGATTAGGGCTATTAAGATTTTAGGTCTCACTAGCATGATTTAATCATAGCCCATAAAATCATTATCCTAATCTATGGGGTTTGTCATAATCTTTAATTAAGTAATAACGAGATAATAAGATACAACGTATAACAAAATATAATACCTTAAATCATCAATCAATGAATAATGTCATGTATATGAGTAGAAAGATAATAATAAAAAATTTCATCGTATTATCCATGCAATTGGCTTTTCTAGGGCACTAATCTTTTACCAAGCTCTTATGATCTTAGACCTGTGGGTTATGTGCCCACCATGCTTTCGCTATGCAACTTTGATCAATATTCTCTAAAATTTCTTAATAATCCCATATCAAAATTTTTAGAAATCCAAGTAAAGATTTTTTTTTTGTCCTTACTTTCTAAATACATTGGACATAATTGACCCTTGAGGTATCTACCATATGTGTACTATTTTATGATCAAGATATTAAATTCTAAAGCTAATTTGAGGTAAGCCAACTTTGGATAATTTTTATTAAAAAATTCACCATCAATCTTTCTCTTTTAAGAAATCAACTTTATATTCCAATGAATCAAAAATCCCAAATTACCTCACTTATGAGTATAATCAATCCCCTAAAATCTTCTTGTTGGTGTAGAAAATAGACGACTGCCGAAGTGCGCTGGAGGTGGAAGTAAGAATCTTACCGGTGAAACCTACAAGATAATATCCAGACCGAAGATGGATAGCTCCAGTGTGGACTCAACGATCAAGTTAGCTTCTTGATCAACAAGAATAGAGTACATAGGAGATTAGAATGGAGAAGAGAGCTTAGAGAAGGAAACATATTTGGAGTGTCCTGTTTACACTATAAGAAATCTAAGCTTTTATGATGGAATTATTTATGATAAAAATAATTTTATTGCAAATAACAATCTTTATGATGAAAAATATTTTCATCATAAATAATTCATTATTTACGATAAAATTTTTTCATAATAAATAATTGATTATTTACGATGCAAATTTTATTTTTTTCATAAATAATTGATTATTTATGATAAAAATTTTCATCATAAATAATCGATCATAAATTTATCATTTAAAAAATAAAAAAGGGTAGACTACTTATGATGAAAATTTTCTTATCATAAATAATTAATTATTTATGATGTAAACTTTATTTTTATCATAAATAATTAGTTATTTATGATGAAAAGTTTTTATCATAAATATTCGATCATAAATTTATCATTTAAAATAAAAAAAGAATTATTTATGTTGAAAAATTTCTATCATAAATAATCAATTATTTATGATAGAAATTTTGTATCATAAATAATTAGCTATAAATTAGTCATTTAAAAAATAAAATAGGTTGGTCTATTTGCAATGAAAAGTTTCTATTATAAATAATTTATTATTTATGATGAAAATTAAATTTTCATCATAAATAATTAATTATTTATGATAGAAACTTTCCATCATAAATAATCAACCATAAATTTATCATTTAAAAACAAAAAATGAAGGATTATTTATGATGGAAAGATTCCATTATAAATAATTGATTATTTATGACTAAAATAATACATCATAAATAATTAGTTATTTATGATAAAATTTTTTATTATAAATAATTGATCGTAAATTAGTCATTTAAAAAATAAAAAAGATTGGACTATTTTTGCTGAAATTAGTTACTTACTAATTGGACTGTTAACTATGCAGGATCGATGTGCCAAAAATATCATATATTGGGCAAGATAGATAGTCTCACATTATGGGGGTTCGAGGCCATTTGCTCGTCATATGGAGAATGGTAAGTAATTTTTATTTAGTAAGCATATTTAAACTTTTTAACTTTTTAAAATTTTTTTATTAATTATTCTTAAATTATAGAAAGATATAGAGTGGTGAGCTTCTTGGTAGGATCGAGATCTACTAGCAGACTCACCAGTGATGGTCAGGAGACTGGATAGTGGGGAGCTAGGAGCTTTATGTAAGTTTTTTTAACTATTTTTTTCATTAGCATTTTAATTTTAGTACAAACTTAGAATAGCTATAATTTTAATTTTTAGGATCGTATGATAGACATTAGCTCCTAGCCTACCCCTGAGGGCTCGACTGCGTCCATAGATGATGAGATCTATGATTAGATGCTTGGCACGGGATCTTATTATGTTAGGAGGCTAGAATATGGGATCAGAGCTTCCATACGTTCACGTTCGTCTAGGATTTACATCCATGCTGCCTGCGATGTTCGACTGGTAGAAATATAGAAACAAACTACTGAGGATTGACAATGGACTACTGAGTTGATTGTACGTATTGATAAGTACCAATTGATCCAGATGTAGATGATGGAGTGGATGATGTAGATGAAGCAAATGATGCAATTGATGAGGTAGCAGCAGGTCGGTCCGAGCTCCTCCAAGCACTCCCCTCCTTCAGCCCATTCTCCTCTAGATATCGATGTTTGATGGCTAGCGACCTATTTTTGTATATTTTTATTTTTATTTCAAATTTTTATACTTATCAAAAAATACTCTCTATAATTATATTTTTATATAATAAAATGATAAAATTTATTTATGAGTTTATTATATGAATTTTTTATTTTAATTTTATAAATTATAAATATAAAATATTAAAAATATAAATTTATTTATAATTTTTTTTAAAAAATAATTTATGACATAATTATTTATGATGTAAATATTTTCATCATAAATAATTTTTATTTGCAATAAAATTTTTATATCATAAAAAATTGATTATTTTTAATGAAAAAATTTTATTGCAAAAAATAAGTGATTTGGGATAAAAAAATGCATCACAAATAATCTATTTTTTATGATAAAAATTTTTCATTATAAGTAAAAAATTTTTTATGATGAAAAATTTTTCATTGCAAATAATTCTTTTATATGATAAAATTTTTTTATCATAAATAATTTAAGTATTTTTGACTAATATTTTACATCAAAAGAAATTATTTATGATGTAAAATTCTAATTTTTAATCACAAATATTTTCATCATAAATAGTTAAATGAATAATTTTTTTTATCAATAAAATTTTTTTATTGCAAAAAAATATCATTAGCGATGAAAAATTTAATTTCATCGATAAATATTATCTATGATCCCATTTTTTATGATGAAAAATTTGCTATGAAATTTTTGTCACTAATAATTATTAGCGATGGAAATTTACTATTTACGATGAATTTTTTGTGTTGCAAAAAATAACTTTTGTTATAGTAATTATAGATGGAGCCTGTAATAGATTGATGGTGACAGTTGTAACAGATTGTCAGTAGACCGTTCAGGCCATTCAAAGTTTGTTATGAAGAGTCGGCTGCCATTTGTTGCGACTTGCTGGTTGTTGGATATTATTTGCTAAAGTTGGTACAGAAGGTCGGATGCTTCTGAGCTTGGTCATAAGTCATTTATGCTAAGCTTAAACCATTAGAGCTTAGGATCGAGCAGATTAAGATTGAAGATTGGCCTTTAGATTGAGGGTGATGAGTTTACAGATTAGGTTCCGAGTTTGAACCTCGGAAGAACTGCTTCGATAGCTTTTGGAAGCCCGATCGTCTTCAAGATCGGTCGATGATAGGCACTAGTACTTTGGTCTGGAGAGCTTAAAGTCAGAAAGGAAAAATGGGTTCTTCAATTAAGACTGTGGCGGAGATGCTTTAGTTACTCTGAGAAAGTTCGGCTTATACTTGAGGTCGGCCCAAAGTAGGAACTGGATAGTGCTAAGGTTCAGTGCTTATGGTACAGTTGTTGCTTATCCCAAGCTAGAGATCGGAATCTAGCGGATGGTGAATTTCTTTTACTGGTCCAAGTTTGTCCGGCTGAAGCATATAGTGTAGTCTTGGCAAGATCTGCAGTTTTTAGAATAAAATTGGAGGGTTGGAGCAAAGAAGCTTAACTATCATACAAAATTGGATATTGATAGGAGTGGTTGTTATTTCTTAGATGAGCCACCCTCGATTAAAGCTCTAAGCTTAGTCAGATTCAAAGGCTAATCTTTTGGAGTTTGCCTAGACTAGGTAATTGGTTAGATTGAACCTCAGGCTGAAGTGTGTCTTGGACCCAGATGGGTCTCTACCAAGATTGGACTTTAGCAAATTTGGTAGGAGTCATTTTACCCCCAACACTTGTCCTTCTTCTCCCAAGTTCGAAGTTTGGATGAAGGAAGTACCAATATTTGTGATCGCTGAAGTCCCACTTGGTCTTCTGCCTTTGGGAGGTAAAATACTTTGGATTATTCAAACTGATGTGGGAGCTCTTTTATTACTGAATGATCCAAGATGATCTTGAATTTTGAAATTTCATTTGGTACGGAGCTCAATTGCACGACAGTATAATAATTTCTTTTAACATCCATAACCACAATAATGGGGTGGACACGTGAAAGGCCAGGATTCGATACTGTCAATCTTCAATCATAATAGCTCAGGGACTCCACTGGCTACTTAAGTGCCTTCTTTCTCTTCTTACTCATTCTGGTTTATTCTGAGTTTCTTCTTTCTCCATTTTTCTTCACCGACTCCAACCATGTTTGCCCTTCTAGGATTTTTTGACTCTGATCGCCCTCTTCCCATTTGTTGCTTGCGACTCCGACCATCACGTCAAGTTTCCTATCTCTTTAGGTTAGTGTCTTAACCATTACTTTAAATTTTCTTGCCTTCTTTTATTTTTTGGGATTTGTTTATTCTTCTTCTAGTTTTCGAGTCCTTCCACTGATTTTCTATGATTTTTGCTAAATTTTCTTCAATTTTTCTTGATTCCAAATGGCCTCTCCAAATTTTGAATATTCCTAGTCCACTCCTTCTAAGAGCTCATCCGATCCGACCCCCCCAAACCCCAGAACCAAGCGCGAACCTGACTTTAGAGACATAGTTCGTTCGACCTTGAAGCAAAATAATTCAAAGTCACAATCTTTCCTATCAAGCACCGAACTTTTTTTATTGTATTGAAAATGACCATCCCTTGAATGGCTCGGATCTTCTCTGGATTTACCTCTATGCTATGCCTTGACACCATGAATCCTAAGAACTTTTTTGAGGTCACTCCAAAAGAGTATTTTGTCAGGTTCAGCTTCATTTTATACTTTTGGAGAGTATTGAATATCTCTTTCAGGTCGGCAATATGATTTCTTGAAGATCAACTTTTGACGAGCATGTTATCCACATAAACCTCCATATTACGGTCGATCTGCTCTTTGAACATTTTATTCACTAAGCATTGGTAAGTTGCACCTACATTTTTGAGTCCAAATGGCATGACCCTATAATAATAGAGACTATGATTAGTAATAAAGATAATTTTATCCTCATCTTTAGGTGTCATTCAGATTTGATTGTAGTCAGAGAAGGCATCCATGAAGTTGAAGAGCTCATGGCCCGAGGTTGCATTCACCAATTGATCAATTCGGGGCAGAGGGTAGCTATTCTTTGGACAGGCTTTATTCAAATCAATAAAAACTATGCAAATCCACTACTTCCCATTTGCTTTCTTCATGAGGACCATATTGGTGATCTAGTTTGGGTAGGATACTTCATGAATGAACTAGGCTTTAAGGAGTTTATCCACTTTATCCATAATTGCCTTTTAATGCTCTAGTCTAAAGCTTCATTTTTTTTGCTTCATAGGTCAATGTTTATGATCCATGCTCAGATGATGTTCCATCACTTCACATCTATTTCGGGCATATCTGTGGGAACTTAAACAAAGACATTGGCATTCCTTCATAGAAAGATGACAACCTATCTTTTAACCTCTTCTTTCAGATTTGAGCCAATCTGAATGATGTAATCTTCATTCCCATCATTTAAGAAAACTGCTATAAGGTCATCAATTACCTCTCCCCATTCTTCAGTCAAATCATCCTGAACATCAAGGCCATCCATCAGACAAACTTGGGCTACTTTCCTTCTTGCAAAGCAATTATATAATAATGACATGTCAGGGCTTGATCTTCTCTAATCTCTCTGACTTTAAATTCTATTGGAAACTTCATTTTCAAATAGTATATTGATACCATAGCTTGAAGTGCATTTAGCCTGGGTCATCCAAGAATGGCATTATAGGCAGAAGGAGCTTTTACCACCAAAAAATCAATCTAAGCTTTGGATTGCTTTGGATACCAACCTGCCACCATGGGTAAGGTGATTATTCCCTCGACTAGCACCATGTCACCAGTAAATTCTACCAGTGGTGAATTTAATGGTCCCATTCGATTGTAAGGTATAGACATTTTGAAAAAAATATCATAAAATAAAATATTAGTAAAACTTTCATTATCAACCAAGACACGATATACATCATAATTGACAATATTCAGAGAAATTACTAAAGAAACTAGTGCAGGATTAACAGTGCTACTTTTAAAAATTTTTTGAAAATAGCTAAAATATAATAAAAAATTAATTAATCTAATTAATTTATTACTGATCATATCAAAAAATAAATTCTACACTAAGGATCTAAACATGATATAAATGCATACATATCAGATTAAAAAAATTAAAATAATGCGGTAAACTATTTACTACATCTAAGTATTCTACACACTATACCTTATGCGGATAGTCGATCACCACGATCTGATCATCGTCGAGCTGGTTCACTAGTCATAATAAAGCCACATAGATGTCTGGCCTCCATGGATCATCTATACGAGGCTCCTGGTCCTGATCAGCTCTCCGCGAGTGTTAGCTCGGTACTAGAGTCTTTCAGGGGTTCTTTCAATTGAATGATTTCGATCTTCCTCTACGGGCTTCACGGATGCTCTAGATTGCTGATAGATGAAGTAAAGAGGTAGAGGAGGCTCTCTCTAAAATTTGGTGGGCTCACGATATTCGTAGCTCATATAAATAATTCCCAAATCCTAGGTTCTAAAACCCTAGGTCAAATGCACCCTGAAACCCTGCGCTAGTCTTTCTCTAGTTTTTCACCTCACAAGATTTTTTTAATCTTTTTCTCATGTAGAAGGAGACTCATGGAAGTCTTCTCTCTATTCCTAGATTCCATCTCTCACATCCCAAAAAACCTCCTATTTATTTTTATTTCGAAATGTGGAGAGTATGCATGAGAGGATAAGAAGGGGTTGGTTGTCAATTTGAATTCAAACTTGTTTTGAATTCAAATGCCAATCAATTTATTTCAAACCATAAGTGGCATGAGAAGGGAAGGAGTGGAATGTTTTGTGCAAGGAGAGCATTCATGAGAAACATTTTCTCATGAAGAAAAGTGGGTGCACAAGGAGTGATGTGGCGCATGGGTGGTTAGCCTTTAAAATTCAAACTCCTTTGAATTTTTGAATGAAACCAATCATCCCTATCCATTTGGAATGTGGGAGACCTAGATGTGAGACCTCTAATTAGTGTAGAAAACTTTACAAGAGAAGAAAATTGAATTCAAAGGGGCATGGGGCATATATGGCACATGGGAAGAGAAGACTAGTCAAACTAGTCTTTGAATTTAAACTTCAACCTATTGAACCAACCCAATCAAAATTGGTTAGGCCCAATTAGATCAAATTAAACCCAATATAATTAGACTTAATTAAATTCCAATAAAATCAATAATTGATCGAGCCCAACCTCTGATCAAATCTGGGTTCGAATCTCCTTGGGGATTAGGTCAACTCGTGACCTAATCGGGTCAAATCCAACTAAACCCAATTCAATTGGACTTGATCCATAAATAATTATTTAATCAAATTGAGTTAACTAGCAATCAAATCACTAATAAAATCTCACATGAATCTAGAGTCCAAATCTGGTGGGTGTCCGAACACCAGAATTCCATCAAAATAAAACTCTTGATCGAATAGTCCCAAACCAATGGGACTTTTGATCCCAATGTCCGAAACAAGTGAAGCTAATGATTGTAGAGTATCAACTCTTAATCACAAAGTTTCAGTCATGTAGGACTCAGAGTTTCAGAGCTATGGGACTCTTGGTCGAAGGGTTCCAGTCCAGTGGGACTCTTGACCACAAACTTTCAGACATTTAGACTCAGTGTCCCAACTCAGTAGGACTCCCGATTGAAGAGTCCCAGTTCAGTGGAACTCTTAACCATAGAGTTTCAATCAAGTAAAATTCTTCACCAGCCATCAGATCAGGTAGGAACCTCTAGTATGTGTGACTCCACTGTTCCAAACCTAAGTTGGTAGTATAGAAATTAATTTCTATACTAATCGAAGTGACCATCTAGTAATGATACTCGACGTCTGGATAGGTCGAATAGTCACAATTGCAATATTCAGAACCTACGCAAATATGGTTATCGTATAATTCATCCCTATAACCTTTGTATAATAGATGATTCAGGGTTAGACTGTTAACCCTAAAAAATACATCAATGTCGTGTCTCAAAGCAATTAGTCCCGTGACTCCTCACTAAGACTATCCTAGACAAGGTTTTGCTAAATTGAAATACAATTGAACACAGCTCCTAAAATCAGGAGTTGTCAATCCAAACTTGATACACGTATTGACTGCTCAAGTACTTGACTATGCCTAGAAATCTTCCATCACTGAATTAGAAATTCAGGTAGTCTGGCACTAAAGCACAATCAGTTGCTTGAAAGTCACTATGGTGATCTTAGATCGAAGGGATACTTGTACCCATATTCCATCGGAGCTAATCTTGATAGAAGAAAAGCTCTGAAGTTGGTCACATTCAGTACAGATGTATCCATACATCTCACTTGCGTGCCATATCAGTGTCTTAACACTCCTTGGTTACAAGGATAACCAACCTATATGGCACACAATGATCTATACTCGAAAAATGTTGTTGTCGTAGGTAACAACGTATCATTTGATCGTGAATTTTTTAAGAACTAAATGACAAATTCTTCTTTATCGAATCTAGATAGTCCTAAGGACTTCATCACAACATAGAAGTTCATTGGAAGATAATAGAATTTATGATGAAAAATGTCAAAATAACTTTTATTAATTTATAATTCATATAGAATTATAAATGTATACCTCAACTATCAACAGGTTGATGATTGGCTTTGGAACACATTTCCAACAATCTTTCACTTGGGCTAAAGCCAATCGGTGTAGTATCTATTACATATCTTCAACTTGAAGTCGTCGAACTCCTTCACTGTAATAGCTTTAGTGAATGGGTTGGCCATATTTTCCTTTCCATCGATCTTCTAAAGGTTGACGTCACCTCAATCCATAATCTCTTGGATAAGATGGTAGCAGCGCAAAATATGCTTCATCCATTAGTGTGCCTTCGATTTCTTTGTCAGAGCAATGGCTCTAGAGCTTTTGCAATAGAGCAGAACTGGACCATCAAGGGAGGGTGCTACTTCGAGCTTGGTAATGAATTTTCTCAGTCACATTGCTTCTTTGGTAGCATCTGATGTAGCGACATACTCCACCTCGCAAACAGAATCAGCCACAGTGTGTTGCTTGAAACTCTTCCAGCAGACGGTCCCATCATTAAGGGTGAATATATATCTCGACATACTCTTAGTATCATCATGATCAGACTAAAAACTGAAGTTTGTGAACCCCACAAATTTCAAGTTCGATTCATCCTATACAAGCCACTAGTCCTTAGTATTTCTCAAATACTTTAGGATGGTTTTAACAATCTTCCAGTGATTCTCCCCTGAATCAAATTGGTATCTACTCACTATCCTTAGTGAGTATGCCATATCTGGTCGCGTACATGTCATGGCATATATTATAGAATTTATTGTTGAAGTATATAGTATTTTACTCATACGCTCTCTTTCTAGAGGTATAGTCGGACAATCCCTCTTTGAAAGAGAAATTCTATGACCTATTAGTAGATAGCCTTTCTTGAAATTCTCCATGCTGAACCATTTTAGCACAGTATCAATGTACATAGACAGGGACAATCCAAGCAATCTTTTTGATCTATCTTTATAGATCTTCAACCCTAGGATGTAGGAAGCTTCTCACAGATCTTTCATGGAGAACTATGATGACAGCCAGATCTTTATTTCTTGTAATGCAGGAACATCATTTTCAATTAAGAGAATGTCATCAACATTCAATACTAGAAATACTATTGCTAACCATTAGCCCACTTGTATATGCAGGGCTCCTCTTTGTTCTTAATGAAGCTATACGTTTTGATTGTTCTATCAAATCGTATGTTCTAGCTTCGAGATGCCTGCTTCAGTCCATAAATGGACCTTTGAAGCCTACACACCTTAGACTCATCTATGGATGTGAATCCTTTAGGCTGTATCATATACACCTCTTCATCCAGCTCTTCATTTAGGAAAGCTATCTTCACATCCATCTATCGAATTTCATAATCTAGATAGGCAGTGATGGCAAGCATAATCCAAATAGACTTGAGCATTACCATATGAGAGAATGTCTCATCATAATTAATACCATAACGTTGATAATACCCCATGGCAACCAAACGAGTTTTATAGGTCTTCACCTTTCCATCTGCACTCCTTTTTCTTTTGAAGATCTACTTACACCCTATGGGTTTTACCCCTTCAGATGGATCAACCAATATCCATACATCATTGACCTTCATGAATTCTATTTTGGATTTCATGGCCTCAAGTTATTTCTCAGAGTCAGATCTCTGTACTGCATCCATATAGATGATCAGATCTTGATCGTTCTCATCGAGTTCAATAAGATCCCCATCCTGGATCAAAAAATCATAGTATCTATCTGGTTGACGTGGTATTCTATCAGATCACCTTAAGGATGCATCTACAATGGATTCTAGGTCTGATGTTATCAGATTCAGCTCAGATTCAACAACTTGTGTCTATTCTTCCACCTATCGTACTTCATCAAGTTCGACCTTAGAGGCATTAGTTCCTTCACCAAGGAACTCCTTTTCTAAAAAGACTGTCTTAAGGCTGACAAACATTTTTAACTTATTAGCAAGGTAGAAGTAATACCCTTTGGTTTCTTTTGGGTAACCTACAAAACTACACTTATCAGATCTAGGTCCAAGCTTATATGTCACTAAATGTTTGACATAAGCCGGACACTCCCAAATCCTAAGATGTGAGAGTACTGACTTATGTCCTGTCCATATCTCATATGATATTTTATTAATAGATTTACTCAAAATTCTATTTAGAATGTAATAAGCTGATTCGATCACATATCCCCGTAGGGAGATCGACAAACCAGCAAACCCCATCATGGATCGAACCATGTCCAATAGGATCCGATTCCTCCTTTCAAACACACCATTATGTTATGGTGTTCCAGGAGGAGTCCATTGGAAGAGAATTTCATTCTCTCATAGATATGTCAGAAACTCATTAAAAATGTACTCACCCTCTTGGTCAGATCGATGAGTTTTAATACTCTTTCCAGTTTGCTTCTCTACCTCATTTCGGAATAGTTTGAACATTTCAAACAACTCCGACTTATGCTTCATTAAATAAATGTACCCATACCTAGACAAGTCGTTAGTAAAGATTATGAAGTAGAAGTATCCACCTCTGATACTTGAGCTCATGGGTCCACATATATCTGAATGCACTAGACTCAGGAGTTCAGTAGCTCATTCACCTTTTCCAGTAAAAGGAGACTTGGTCATCTTACCAAGAAGACAGGACTCATAGGTTGGAAGTGATTCACAATCACTAATCTCAAGAATTTCTTCTTGAGCTAATCTATTAATTCTATTCTTGTTAATATGACCTAGCCTACAGTGTCAAAGGTAGATATCAAACACATCACTAATTTTAGGGCGTTTACCCAAGGATTGAACCAAGTTAACAGGCATAGATAACAAATAAATTTCATTATTCAATTATCCAATAAAAATTATAACACCACTAAAAATGATATTATAATTTTTTTTATTAATAAATTCAAAACCATTTATGGCCAAAAGGCCTATAGAAATGATATTCAATAAGAAAGCTGGACAAAAATGACATTTATTAAGAATAACTTTATTTGAATTGATTACAAGGTTCATGATTCCTAAAGCTAGAATTGAAATTTATCTTCCATCTCCAACATTCAGGAACCTCTCGCCTTGATCAAATCTCTTGCTGACCTGCAAGCCCTATATTGAATTATAAATATGATAAGGGCTTCCAGTAGCTAATACCCAAGTAGTAGAATCAAATAAGAAAAAATTACAAGGTATTATCATATAATTATCTTATCCAGCAACCACTTACTTCCTCCTCGATCTGTTCAAATTCAGGAAGGTAATGTAAAGAGGATAGTTCCTCTTTCAGTGCCCCTACTTCTTATGGAAGAAGCACTCCGCCTGGTTCTGGTCGAGCTTGTGCTTCATAGTCCGATCCTATGTAGTTGTCCCGGTATTTGGATGCACCTTCTTATTCTTCTTCTCCTTGTTCTTCTTTCTTTTTTTAAAGGATCGACGATTAGAAGAAGACCCTTCCACTACATTCACCGTCTTCTTATGGAGTTGGTGATCCTTCTCAAAGTCCTACAGCAATCCCAACAAGTCATGGTAGTTGACTGCAGGCTTTGTCATTCTAAAATGGGTTAGAAAGGGGAGAAAGCACTTGGGCAAGGAATTAAGGATTGCATCCTTACCGAGCTACTCGTGTAGAAAAAAATCCAGCTTGCTAAGGCACTCAATCATCTCGATCATGTACAATACATGATTGGTGACTGAGACCCATCCCTCTTCCGAGCATTGAAAATAACATAACTTATTTTGTGCCTTTCAACATCATCAGGCATGCCAAAGGAGTCATTCAATATTTGAAGCATCTCCTATGGCTGGGCATTTTTGAACCTGCAGCTGAACTCGTCGTTCATTGCCGTTAGCATTATACACCGAATGGTGGAATGGTCATTAAGCCATTTCTGATAAGTATCTTAGACCGCTCCTCTAGCATTCAGAGTTGGCTCCTCAGGTGCTGGATCCGTTACGATATAAAGGATCACTACTACAAAAAAGAGCTACTGTAGCGATTCGTAACCACTACCATAGCCTAAAAAATCGCTGCCATAAGCTATGATAGCGATTATTTAACCACTGCTATTGAAGCCATTGTCGTAGCTCTATGGCAGTGGTTGTTGTAGTGGTTGTTTGAACCACTGCCATAGATAGCCTATTGCAGCTGTTTATAAACTGTTGTAATAGATCGACCTATAGCAGCGATTATGTAACTACTGCCATAGATTATCTATAGCAGCGGTTACATAACCGCTTCCATAGGTAGTCTATAGTAGTAATATTTTAACCACTGCCATAGATCTAATGCAGTGGTTGGCACCATTTGCACCAAGGACCTATGGCAGCAGTTGGCACGAATATGGCAGCGATTTTAAAACTGCTATCGTAGATCTTGAATAATTAAAAAAAATTAAAATTTTATTTTTTTATATATTTTACTTGATAAATATAGATATATAATATGAGAAAATATAATAAACATAAAAATTATTCTAAAATGCTAAAATTTTATTATCAAATAAAATTTATTATAATATTTTTTTAAAAAATAAAATACATCAAAAGTCTCCTAAATCTATATTATCAAAAGTCTCCTAAATCTATCATATCTCATATGGTGTGGTAGGAATGATTTTAGAAGGAACCCTATTCAGTAAATATATAGCAGTTAACAAACTGTGTCCTCAAAGAAAATTAGGAAGGTTCGTGAAGCTCATCATGGATCGGACCATATCTATTAGGGTTCGATTTTTTTATTTTGAAATTTTGTTGAGTTGAGATGTTGCAAGTGGAGTCCATTGAGAGACTATGTCATTTTACTTGAGATAGTCCAGAAATTTTTGACTAAGGTATTTACCTCCTTGATCTGATTGAAGAATCTTAATGGATTTTTTAGTTTGCTTTTGTACTTTATGTCTAAATTTGTTAAACTTTTCAAAGGCTTCAGACTTGTGTCTCATAAGATACACATACCCATACTGAGATAAATCATTGGTGAAGGTTATGAAGTAGACAAAATTATCTCTAGCCGGCACATCAAATGGGCCGTACACATCAGTATATACTAGGGCAAGTAAATCCATGGCCCTTTCCCCATATCCCACAAAAGGTAGTTTAGTCATTTTGCCATGAAGACATGATCATAAATTGGATATGACTTGAAAGTTAATGGACTCAATAGCCTGATTTTTTTCAATTTGTTAATCCTATCTTCTGCTATATGACCTAGTCTAAGGTGCCATAGATACCTATCATTTGGACTATCCCTAGGTCATTTTGATTTTATGGCATTCATATTTTGCTCGATATTAAAAATAGATACATCAATATGTAACTGATAAAGACTGTTAATAAGGAAACCACTTGCAATTTTATTTCTTTCAAAAAGAATGTTACAGTGGTCCTTAAGAAAATTAATTACATAGCCTTCTTGTGCTAAACATGAAATAGAAATCAAATTTCTATTTGCTGCAAGCACATAATAACAATTCCTAAGTACTAAATCTAAACTAGATGGTAGTCGAAGAGGATAGATTCCTATGGCTATAGCAGCAACCCTTGCTCCATTTTCAACACGTAAGATCATCTCACCATCCCTCAGCCTCCTGCTATCCTTAAGTTCCTACATGGAAGTGCACAAATGAGAACTAGAACTAAAGTCAAGCATCCAACTGGATGCAGAAGAAATCGTAAGGTTAGATTAAATAATGAGCATACCTCCAGAAGGACCTACCTCCTTCTTATTCTTCAGGGTGGCTAGGTATGTAGGGCAGTCCTGCTTCTAGTGGCCGTCAATGTTGCAATAAAAATATTTTTCTTTATCAGCGGCCTTCTTCTTCGGCTCTGCCTTCTTTTTTTTCTACTTTCACCTTCTATATTTTCACAGACTTTTCTTCTTTTCAAAAGACTTTCTCTTGGAAGAAGTCCATTCCATAGCAAATATTGAGCTTTCAGAATCTTTCATTGAAAGCTCAGCAGTAACCAACATATTCATAAGCTCGATCAGAGTATTTTGAAGTTTATGCATATGATAGTTCATGATGTTAGATATGTGTGCTCTAGAAGTTAGAATTGGCTAACACTTATTATACACTTCTAAGGGTAAAATTATAATTTTAATTATAAATAATAAAATAGGTTATTTTTCTATCATAATGTGTATTTTGTGTCTGTGATACATTCCTTGAGTTAATGGTAATGATAATTCTTATTTTCAAGAGTTGAAAATTCAAGACATGAATTTTCATTATTAACTCATAAAATGCTTCCAACCGTAGGATCATCATGAGGATGGTGATTGATCTAGAAGATTGGTGTACAATCACTTCTTTATAGTAAATAAGTCTTGAGTCTATGGTGTAGAGACACCGAAGTGAGAGTACAGATTCTCGTTAGAGAATGAGGGCACTGAGCGTGACCACCTCGAGTGGTCATAAGGAAGTCTACCTTCTCGTTGATGACTGTCTTGAATGATTTAGGAGCAATTACTAGTAGATTGCCACCATATACTGCTTAGTATCACTGGTGGATTTTGGGAGCAATTAGAATGATTTGGATGATCGATCATTCTAGTTGTCTGAATCAAAAAAGTTTTGATCCATTGAAAGGTGTTTCGATGACATCGATGATAGAGATCGTGACATATCTCATTACCATATGAAATTGAACCTAATTGGATCACACAAATAAGGGTTTGGATATAGATATCATCAATTAGACTAACTCAGTTCAGTTGATTTGAATAAGATTCAATTAGGTTCAAGGAAATCATGCTAGTACACGATTGAGCCTAATGTTCTCCTTCAATTATCATTTTAAGTTGTCTTGAATGAGCCAAATGTGTTTGTGCTCACTCAGGTACCTTTACTTGGTCTGACTGAAATTTGTTCAAGTTAAAAAAAGATTTGTCTTAATTTATGAGATAAATTTGAGACAACTACCTACCATTTTTCAGTCACCTGTTAATTCTTATCTTTTTGACTTTGGTCAAAACATTGACCTTTGATACTTAAAACATCTGACCTATGTATCATGCACCCATAGGAAGAATTGAATTTAGACCACTCAAAACCTACTAAAAAGTAGGTGGACCAGGGAGGCGTGCGCCCATGGATAGAGGCGCCTGAGAGTCCCATATAGATGGGACTCCAGTTACTTCGGGGATTCAAACCTAGTGGCCCAAAGATTAGACTTTGACCAGTCTTAGGCACCATCCAAGGATGATTTAAAGGGGCTCTTATCTGGTTGGATCAGATGATGTCATCCAATCAATCAGATTTAGATCTAATTGCACGAAGTGATGTGATTGATCGGGATAATGTGGCACTTCATGGCATAATAGGGTCTATAAATAAGACCTATCTGCGCCTAGTTTCAGAGAGCTTAGACCATTGCCCATGCCACAAGGCTGCTCCTCTCTCTCCTCCATGCCATCTTCATGTCTCCTCTCTCCTCTCTATGTCCAAGGGGATTTGGGCTTCAGTTTGGTGCGATCCAGGCAAGAGAATGGTGACGAGAAAGAAAGAAGACAGCACTGCTGCAAGAGAAGATATCCAATATTCAAAAGAAGTTTTGAAGATCCTTCAAATCAGATCCAGATTTAATATTTAGAGAAGCGATAAAGAAAGAGAAGATCTCTAGATTCAGCTTAAGTGGATACCGATAGAGGTCAGACACTTACGTGGCTAGATCTAGAACCTCAGGCAATCAGCAGGATCATCATAGGATAATCTGATTACCCAACAATAAGGTACAAAATTAAATCTATTTTAATTTATTTTTATTTTTTATTAAATTTATAAAATTGAATCTAAAATATCTCAGATCTAATCTTAATTTAATTTTTTTTTTTTGAAATATCTCTCTTGATCCAATCAGATCTGAACGAGCCTGACCTAGAAAACTAGGATTTTTCCTTCAACTGGTATCAGAGCCAGATTTTCATAAATTATTTAGATCTAATTTAAATTTAATTTTAATCTAATAATTAGAAGATTTTAGATATCACATGAGATGTGATTAGATTTGAAATCAAAAAAATTAAAATTAAATAATTTAGATCTAAGTTTGATAAGATGCATGACTAGTTGTAGAATAGAATTATTCTGTGCATAGTCTTGTATGATCATAATTTAATTTTATTAAGTTATAATTTTAGATCTATTTATTTACTATTTTTTGATGTTATAAATATTATAATATGATCTAAAAAAATAAAAAATAAAAATATTTAATTTTTGATTCATATGAGATATGATGAATGCATGTTTAGACTAGTTGTAGAATAGTTCTACATAATTATCTAGATTAGAATTTATTTTGATGAGATCAATTTAAATTTAATTTTTTAGATGATTATTATGAGATAATTTAGATCTAAAAATATGCATGATATGATACATGAGATGTATGCAAAAAATATGTTTATTGATTAGATCAATTTTTATATATGAGATATATGATATAGATCTAACTAGTTTTGTAGTTTTTATATTTCTGATTAAGGACGTTCCCTTTGGCCGTCCGATCATAAGAACAAAGTAGGATTTAAAGGCCCTCTCCTTCCATTCGATGGGATGTTCTTATGATGTGTAGGGTGCTGCGCGTTCGTCCTTAATCAGAAATCCAAAACTTACTTTCTGCAAAATCCTAGATCCTGAAACCCTAGGATTTTATTTACATATTTTGTTTATGAACCCTAAACTTAATTAAGAATTAAGATTATGAAATATATGTTAGATCTAAAATTAAGAATTTTAAGATCTAAGACATATTCATAAAATTGGGTTCGGGCTTGGGTAGCTCAATTAGGTCTAAGCGGTTGATCAAACCGAATCAAGAGTTGGTTAGATGGGATCAACAGTGCTTAAATTGACCAGCCTAATAGGATTAAGTTTGGATCAAGATCGAGTCACGTAAGTGATCGATCAAGCTAAGACCTAATTAGGCTCAGTGGTTAGAGTCTGGATTATAGGCTAACTCGATTGGTTCTGGCTCAACAATTTGATGTCTAAGGTAAGTTTGGTAGATACGATCGACAAGTTTTTAATTGAAAGCTACTCGACTCGAATGCGTTCTTATCGAGTTAATGGCATATTCCTTCCACCGGTCTCACTTACCTGGCCATATTTGTTGACTCAGTTCTGATCTGAGGTGGTCAATAATCCGAGCTAACCCATGCCACTAGGTTAGTCATAATGGTTATGACTATGTCAAGTCTAGTTTAATGAGACCTAAATCAAATCTCCCTAAGAAAAGATTAAGTCTAAGGTCTTCCACCATTGTAGATGTGCGGGCCCTTCTCGGGGTTGATTGTTCTCGACTGGATACAGTGGCTCAGTTGCACCGAAAAGATGCAACCATGTCTATTAGGCATTGGATGCTATGGGCTGGAGGATGGATTGGGCTCAATATTTTGGATACGGTGAGAGACTCAATTAGAAATCCAATCTATGCAAATGGTGGGTCTGACTTAACTAAGAGAGTGGATCAATATTCTGGATATGGTGAGATTCATGAATTAGAGATCAAGTTTGGGTGCACCATGATTAGAGAATCATTGAACAAGAGTTGTTCACTCATTGGCTAACCCATCACCAATAACTGTTAGGTGAGGTGATGAGTCAGTTGGTGGGACCGCACCACCCACTAGAAATCATTAATCATGGAGATTTTTGCATCTCTACAGAGGGAGTGTAGGGATCCGAGAAAATAGTGAGAGCTAATTTGTTTAAAAATAAAATTTCTAAATAAATTGGTCAAGTCTTAATTACAATATCTAACTAGAAACTTTGACTCTCTACAGAAAAATGTCTGCATCCAATCCACTAGCATGTATCCTGGACACCCATAGACTGACCGAATCCAATAACAAGGATTGGCTTCGAAACTTCAAAATTATTTTGAGTTCTAAGAAGTTAACTCATGTATTGGATCAGGACCCTTCCACTTTACCAGCTCATCCATCCGCTGAATAGAGAGCATCTCTTGATAAGTGGATGGATGAAGATAATAAGGCCAGATACTACATGTTGGGCTTGATGTCTGATGAACTTTAGCACCAACATGAAGATATCAAGACTGCCCACCAAATGTTGGCTCACCTATAAGAGATGTTTGGTGAACAGAGTCGTGCAGCCAAGTATCAAGTCACTAAATGACTATTCAAGACTAAAATGCATGATGGGCAGTCAGTCCAAGATCATTGTCTGATGATGATCAAGAATTTGGAAGAGCTTAAGAAGCTCGGAGTGAAGTTGGACCTAAATCTATAGAATCATTTAATTCTACAATCTTTGATCGATGCATATGGCCAGTTCATCATGAACTACCATATGCATGAACTTCAAAATTTCTTGGTTGAGCTTATGAACATGCTGGTTACTGCTAAGCTTTCTATGAAAGATTCTAAAGACTCAGTGCTTGCTATGGAATGAACTTCTTTCAAGAGAAAGTCTTTTGGAAAGAAGAAGATGTCTGTGAAAAAGCAGAAGGTGGAAGGAGGAAACAAGAAAAAGGTAGAGCTGAAGAAGAAGGCCACTGACAAAGAAAAATATTTTTATTGCAACACTGACGGCCACTGAAAGTGAAACTGTCCTACTTACCTGGCCACCCTAAAGAATAAGAAGGAGGCAGGTCCTTCTAGAGGTATGCTTATTATTGAGTCTAACCTTATGATTTCTTTTGCATCTAGTTGGATACTTGACTCTGGTTCTAGTGCTCATTTGTGCACTTTCATGCAAGGTCTTGAGGATAGCATGAGGCTGAGAGATGGTGAGATGATCCTTTGCATAAAAAATGGAGCAAGAGTTGCTATTTTGGCCATGGGAAGATACCCTCTTCGACTTTCATCTGGTTTAGACTTAGTATTAAAAGATTGTTATTATGTGCCTACAACAAGCAGGAATTTGATTTCTATTTCATGGCTAGTACTAGAAGGCTATGTAATTAGTTTTCTTAAGGACCATTGTAACATTCTTTATGAAAGAAATAAAATTGCAAGTTGTTTTCTTATTAACGGTCTTTACCAGTTACATATTGATGTATCTATTTTTAATATCGAGCAAAATGTGAATGCCATGAAATAACCTAGGGATGTCCAAACGATAGGTATCTATGGCACCTAAGACTAGATCATATAGTAGAAGATAGGGTTAATAAATTAGAGAAAATCAGGCTATTGAGTCCGTTGACATTCGAGTCATATCTAATTTGTGAATCTTGTCTTCATGGCAAAATGACTAAGCTCCCTTTGTAGGACATAGGAAAAGGGCCACAGATCTTCTTGTCCTAGTACATACTGATGTGTGCGGCCCATTTGATGTGCTGGCTAGAGGCAACTTTGTCTACTTCATAACCTTTATCGATGATTTATCTAGGTATGGGTATGTGTATCTTATGAGACATAAGTCTGAAGCTTTTGAAAAGTTCAAGGAATTCAGACATGAAGTAGAAAAGCAAACTAGAAAATCCATTAAGGTTCTTCGATCAGATCGAGGAGATGAATACCTTAGTCAAAAATTTTTGAACTATCTCAAAGAAAATAGCATAGTCTCTTAATGGATTCCACCTGAAACACCTCAACTCAATAAAATTTTAGAATGGAGGAACCGAACCCTATTAGATATAGTCTGATCCATGATGAGCTTCACAGACCTTCCTGATTTTCTTTGGGAAATACTCAGTTTGTTAACTTGCAATATACTTACTGAATAGGGTTCCTTCTAAAATTATTCCTACCACACCGTATGAGATATGGCATGGTAAGAAACCAAGTCTGAGTCATCTCAGAATTTGGGATTGTCCGGCTCATGTCAAAAGACAACAAGCGGACAAGTTAGACTTTAGGTCCTTTAGAGCTCGATTCATAGGATATCCTAAAGAGTCATTAGGATATTATTTCTACATTCCAGAAGATCATAATGTGATTGTGAGTCGACATGCCATCTTTCTTGAAAAATAGTTTATTCAAGATAGCGGCATTGGAAAGCAGATCAAGCTCGATGAGAAAGTCTCACAAGAGCAACGAGCTAAGGACCAAATGGAACCAAATCAGGTTGAGCCAATACAATCACTACCTCCTCCACCTCGTAGATCAAAAAGGATTTTCCATCCCCTTGAGAGGTACTTAGGTACTATTTTAGAGAAAGTAGAGAAAATATTCCTCGTAGGTAATAAGGTTCATGGTGATGATCCCAAAACCTATAACGAGGCGATATCAGATATCGACTCCAAGAAATGGTTAGAGGCAATGAAGTCAGAAATTGACTCGATGCACTCAAACCAAGTCTGGACCTTGGTAGATCCACCAGAAGGTATAGTACCTATTGGGATGTAAATGGATCTACAAGAGAAAGATTGGTGCAGATGGAAATGTGGAGACATTCAAGGCTAGATTAGTGGCAAAAGGTTATAGTCAATGCGAAGGCATTGACTATCAGGATACCTTTTCGTCAGTAGCTATGCTTAAAATTCCATCCGCACATTGCTTGCTATTGCAGCCTATTTTGATTATGAAATATGGCAAATGGATGTGAAAACGATATTCTTAAATGGAATATCTTGAGGAAGATATCTATATGGAACAGCCGCTAGGTTTCACATCCAGTGATACTGATCACAAGGTTATGCAAGCTGCAAAGGTCCATATATGGACTTAAGCAAGCATCTCAGAGCTGGAATACTCATTTTAATGATGTGATCAAAATTGTTTGATTTCATCAAAGAATGAGGAACCATGTTCTTCAAAAAGGTCAGTGGGAGCACTGTTGTCTTCCTCGTATTGTACGTGGATGACATCCTCCTTATTGAGAATGATATTCCCATGTTGACCATAGTTAAAATGTGGTTATCCAAAGAATTCTCCATGAAAGATCTAGGAGAAGCATCCTTTATTCTAGAAATTAAGATCTATAGAGATAGACCAAATAGGATGCTAGGACTTTCACAGAAGATGTACATAGAGAAAGTGCTAAAGAGGTTTAGCATGGAAAACTCTAAGAGGGGTTTGGTACCTTTCAGACATGGCATTCATCTTTCTAAGAAGATGTGTCGTAGCACACTAGAAGAAATAGAACGCATGAGCAAGATCCCTTATACTTCAATAATAGGGAGCCACATGTATGCCATGTTATGTACACGACCTGATATAGCCCATGCTGTGAGTGTTACGAGCAGATATCAGTTGAATCCAGGTGAAGAATACTGGACTTCTGTAAAATGTTTCCTTAAGTACTTGAGAAGAACTAAGACTATATTGTTGATTTTTGGTAATGGAGAACTTCAAGTCTAGGGGTATACAGACTTGGATTTTATATCCGATGTAGATGATCGAAAGTCAACATCTAGAAGTCTCTTTGGGTGTAATGGTGGTGCTGTCAGTTGGAAGAGTTTCAAGCAGACAGTGATAGCAAATTCCACCATGGAAGTAGAATACATCGCTGCATTAGAAGCTGCGAAGGAGGCATTCTGGGAGATTGGAGTGATGCCATATGATGCCATTCCTCTATACTACGACAACAATGGCGCCATAGCCTTTGCTAAGGAGTCGAGGTCTCACCAGAAATTCAAGCACATCGAGCGGTGATACCACCTCATCCGCAATTACCTCGAGAAGGATTACGTCGAGGTCAAGAGAGTCGACTCTGCAGACAATATGACAGATCCACTTACAAAGTTGTTGGGCCAGCAGAAGATCGAAGTCTACCTTGAGAAGATGGGACTTAGATTTATTGCCAATTGGCTTTAGGTCAAGTGAGAGTTTGTTAGATATGTGTGCCCTAGAAGCTAGAATTGGTTGATACTTATTGTACACTTTTAAGGGCAAAATTATAATTTTGACTATAAATAATAAAATAAATTATTTTTCTATCATAATATATTTTTTGTGTCTATGATACATCCCTTGAGTTAATGGTAATGATAATTCTTATTTTCAAAAGTTGAAAATTCAAGACATGAATTTTCATTATTAACTCATAAAATATTTTCGATCGTAGGATCATCATGAGGATGGTGATTGATCCGGATGGTTGGTGTACAATCATTTTTTTATAGTAGATGAGTCTTGAGTCTACGATGTAGAGACACTAGAGTGAGAGTACAGGTACTCGTTAGAGAACGAGGGCACTGAGCGTGACCACCTTGAGCAGTCATAAGGAAGTCTACCTTCTCGTCGATGACTGGCTCGAAGCTGCATTGGTATGTCTTGTTCTTTGACCTAAGGTGCATCGACGTTCACCTTGAGGGTGTTATAGTTTGACTACATCATGACTCGATCTTCTAGCCATTCAAAATTCTGAGGTGTATGTTGGCTATAGCACGTTCATTGTAGGAATTGGATTGCACCAAGAAGAAATCTATCTACCTCGGTAGATGAGGAGAAGCCCTATGATGATCATGAGAATCAAGTCTATAGGTCCATGGCCATGGCAGAAAGAGTTTCCATTAAGGTTTTCACATCGGACTTGAATCAAATGATTAAATCATATGACAGAAATTAGGGTTTGACGAGTTCACCTTAACCCTAATCTGATCGGAGCTCAAGATAGAAGAACTTAATCACGCAGATAGCTAGACCAAGAGGTTCTTTTTCAATTTTGATGGATTGCTATCATATACTGTTAGGTGTCACTGGTGGATTTTTGGAGGAATTAGAATGATTTGGATGATCGATCATTCTAGTTGTCTAAATAAAAAATGTTCTGATCCATCGAAAGGTATTTCGGTGGCGTCGATGATAGAGATCATGACATATCTCATTACTATATGAAACTGAACCTAACTGGGTCATACAAATAAGAATTTGGATTTAGATATCATCAACTATACTAATCCAGTTCAATTGATTTGAATAAGATTCAATTAGGTTCAAGAAAATCGTGCTAGCACACGATTGAGCCTAATGTTCTCATTCAATTATCATTTTAAGTTGTCTCGAATGAGCCAAATGTATTTGTGCTCACTTAGGTACCTTTACTTGGTCTGACTGAAATTTGTCCAAGTCAGAAAATAGTTGTCTTAATTTATGAGATAAATTTGAGACAACACTTACCATTTTCCATCACCTGCTAATTTCTGTCTTTTGACTTTGATCAAACGTTGACCTTTGACACTTAGACATCTGCCCATGTGTCATGCATCCACAGGAGATTGATTTTGGACCAATCAACCTGCTAAAAAGTAGGTGGACCAGGGGTGCATGCCTAGGGAGGCATGCGCCCATGGATAGAGGCGTTTGGAGTTCCATACAGATGGGACTCTAGTTACTTCAGGGTTTCTACCTAGGTGGTGCCAAAGATTAGACTTTGACCAATCTTAGGCGCCATCTAAGGATGATTTAGAGGGGCTCTTATCTAATTGGATCAGATGATGTCATCCCATCAATCAGATTTAGATCTGATTGTACGAAGCGATATGATTGGTCGGGATGATGTGGCACTACATGGCGCAATAGGGTCTATATAAATCCTGTCCGCGCCTAGTTTCAGAGAGCTTAGACCATTGCCCATGCTACAAGGCTGCCCCTCTCCCTCCTCCATGCCATCTTTAGGTCTCCTCTCTCTTCTCTATGTCCAAGGGGATTTGGGCTCCAGTTTGGTGCGATCTAGGCAAGAGAAAGGTGACGAGAAAGGAAGAAGGCAGCACTGCTGCAAGAGACGATATCCGATCCTCAAAAGGAGTTTAAAAGATTCTTTAAATTAGATCCAGATTTGATATTTGGAGAACTGATAAAGAAGGAAAAGATCTTCAGATCCAACTTGAGTGGATACCGGTAAAGGCCAGGCACTTACGTGGCTAGATCCAAAACCTTAGACAATCAGCAGGATCATCATAGGATAATCTGATTACCCAATAATAAGGTACAAAATTAAATTTATTTTAATTTATTTTTATTTTTATTAGATCTATAAAATTAGAATTGAAATATCTCAGATCTGAATTAGATTCAAAAGAAAAATTTTTTAAAATATCTCTCTTGATCCAATTAGATCTGAACGAACCTGATCTGAAAAACTGAAATTTTTCCTTCACATGATGAATTGTCCATATGCATTAGTCAAGGATTGAAAAATTATATCATCTTGCAGATCTAGGTTGAACTTCACTCCAAGCTTCTTAAGCTCTTCCAAGTTCTTGATCATCATTCGACAATGATCTTGGACTGACTGTCCATCATGCATTTTAGCCTTGAATAGTCATTTAGTGATCTGATATTTGGCTACACGATTCTGTTCACCAAACATCTCTTGTAGGTGAGCCAATATTTGGCGGACAATCTTAATATCTTCATGTTGGTGCTGAAGCTCATCAGACATCGAGCCCAATATATAGTATCTGACCTTGTTATCTTTGTCCGTCCATTTGTCAAGAGATGCTCTCTATTCAGCGGATGGATGAGTTGGTAAGGTGGGGGGATCATGATCCAATACATTTGTTAACTTGTCGAAACCCAGAATGATTTTGAAGTTTTAGAGTCAATCCTTGTAATTAGATCCGGTCAGTCTATGGGTGTGTCCAAGATACGTGCTAGTGGGTTGGATGCAGACATTTTGTTTTTCCTATAGAGAGTCAAAGTTTCTAGTTAGATATTGTAATTAAGACTTAACCAATTTATTTAAGAGTTTAATTTTTAAATAAATTATCTTCTACTATTTTCTTGGATCCCTACACTTCCTCTATAGAGATGCAAAAATCTTCATGATTATAGATTTTTAATGGGTGGTGCAGTCCCACCAATTAACTCATCACCTCACCTAATAGTTATTGGTGATGGGTTAGCCAATGAGTGGATAACTCTTGTCCAATGATTTTCTAATCCTGGTGCACCCAAACTTGGTCTCTAATTCATAAATCTCACCATGCCTGGAATATTGATCCACTTCTTAGTTAAGTCAGACCCACCATTTGTATAGATTGAATTCCTAATTGGGTCTGTCACCGTATCCAAAATATTGAGCCTAATTTATCTTCCAGTCCGTAGCATCCAATGCCTAATAGACATGGTTGCATCTTTTCGGTGCAACTGAACCACTGTGACCAACCAAAAATAATCAATCCTGAGAAGAGCCCTTATATCTACAATGGTGGAAGACATTAGACTTAATCTTTTCTTAGAAAGATTTGATTTAGGTCTCTTTAAACTTGACTTACAATAGCCATGACAATTATGACTAACCTAGTGGCATGGGTTAGCTTGGATTGTTAACCACCTTAGATTAGGACTGGGTCGACAAATATGGCTAGGTAAGTGAGATTGGTGGAAGGGATATGCCATTAACTCAACAAGAATGCATTCGAGTCGAGTAGCTCTCAATTAAAAACTAGTTGATCGTATCTGCCAGACTTACCTTAGACACCAAATTATTGAGCTAGAACCAATCAGGTTAGCCTACAATCTAGACTCTAACCATGGAGCCTAATTAAGTCTTAGCTTGATCGATCACTTATGTGATTCAATCTTGACCCAAACTTAATCCTATTAGGCTGGTCAATTTAAGCACTCTTGATCCCATCTAACCAACTCTTGATTTGGTTTGATCAACCGCTAGACCTAATTGAGCTACCCAAGTCCGAACCCAATTTTATGAATATATTTTAAATCTAAAATTTTTTAATTTTTAGATCTAATATATTTTATAATCTTAATTCTTAATTAAGTTTAGGATTCACAAACTAAACATGTAAATAAAATTCTAGGATTTCAGGATCTAGGATTTTGCAGAAAATAAGTTTTAGATTTTTGATTAAAAACGAACGCGCAGCACTCCTACACATGATAAGAACATCCCATCGAATGGGAGGAGAGAGTATTTAAATTTTACTTTATTCTTATGATCGGACGATCAAGGAGAATGCCTTAATCAAAAATATGAAAACTATAAAACTAGTTAGGTCTACATTATATATCTCATGTATAAAAATTGATTTAACTATAAACATGTTTTGCATACATCTTCATGTATCATATCATGCATGTTTTTAGATTTAAATTATTTCATAATTATCTAAAAAATTAAATTTAAATTGATCATATCAAATTAAAATCTATTCTAGATAATTATGCAGAACTATTCTACAACTAGTTTAAATATGCATTCATCATATCCCATATGAACAAAAATTAAATAACTTTATTTTCTATTTTTAGATCTTATTATAATATTTATAATATCCAAAAAATATAAATAAATAGATCTAAAAATCATAACTTAATCAAATTAAATTATGATCATGCTAGACTATACATAGAATAATTTTATTCTACAACTAGTCATACATCTTGTACAACATAGATCTAAATTATTTAATTTTTTTAATTTTTTTAATTTTAGATTTAATCACATCTTATGTAACATCTAAAATCACCTAATTATCAAATTAAAATTAAAATAAAATTAGATCTAATGAAATGCAATCTGGCTCTGATACCAGTTGAAGGGAAAATCTAGTTTTTTGGATCAGGTTCGTTCAGATCTGATTGGATCAAGAGAGATATTTCAAAAAATTTTCTCTTAGATCTAGATTAGATCTGAGACTTTCTAGATCTGATATTATTGATCTAATAAAAAAATAAAATAAGAAATAAATTAAATCTAATTTAATTTATCTTATTGAGGGTAATCTAATTACCCTGTGATGATCTTGATATCTGTCTGAGGTTCTGGATCTAGCCATGCAAGTGCCTGATCTCTATCGATATCCACTTGGATAAAATTTGGAGATCTTCTCCTTCTTTATAACTTTTCCAAAAATTAGATCTGGATCTGATTTTGAAGATCTTCAAAACTCCTTTCGAAGATGTGAGTTATCTCTTGCAGCAGTGCTGCCTTCTTCTTTTTCCTGTCGCCTTTCTCTTGCTTGGATCGCACCAAACTGAAGTCCAAAAATTCTTGGGCGTGCGTAGGAGAGAGAAGACCTAAAGATGGCATGGAGGAGGGAGAGGGCAGCCTTGTAGCATGGGCAATGGATCAAGCTTCTTAGACCTTGGCGTAGATAGAATTTTTATAGACCCTATTGTGCCATGCAGTGCCACATCATTCTAGCCAATCATGGCCTTTTATGCAATCAGATCTAAATATGATTGGTGGGATGACATCATCTGATCCAATCAGATGAGAGCCCCTTTGAATCATCCTTAGATGGCGCCAAGACTGGTCAAAGATAAGTCTTTGGCGCCACCTAGGTAGAAACCCCGAAGCAACTAGAGTCCCATCTGTATGGGACTCCAGATGCTCTATCTATGGGCACATGCCTTCCTAGGTGTGCGCCCCTTATCCATTTATTTTTTAGCAGGTGGACTAGTCCAAAAATTCTCTCCTATGATGGCTTGACATATGGGCAGATGTCTAAGTGTCAAAGGTCAACGTTTGACCAAATGTTCGAAACAGAATTTAGTACATGATGGAAAATGGTAGGTGTTGTCTTAAATTCATCTCATAAATTAAGACAATCCTTTTCTAACATAGACAAGCTCCAGTCAGACCAAGTAAAGGTACCTAAGTGAGCCAAGACACATTTGGCTCAGTCGAGATAAACTTTAATGATAATTAAAGAAGAACATTAGGCTCAATCATGTGCTAGCATGATTTTCTTGAACCTAATTGAATCTAATTCAAATCAATTGAACTGGATTAGTCTAATTGATGATATCTAGATTGAAACCCTTATTTGTGTGACTTAGTTAGATTTAATTTCATATGGTAATAAGATATGTCACGATCTCTATCATAGACATCATCAAAACACCTTCTAATGGATTAAAACTTTTTTGATTCAGACAACTAGTATGATTGATTATCTAAATCATTTTAATTGCTATCAAAATCCACCAGTGACACCTAGTAGCATATGGTGGCAACCCATCAGAGCTAAAAATGAACCTCTCGGTGCAGTTTACCTATGTGATTAAGTTCTTCTATCTTGAGCTCCAATAGGATTAGGGTTAAGGTAATCTCATCAAACCCTAATATCCGTCATATGATTAATCATTCAATTCAAGTCCAATATGAAAATCTTAATAGAAACTCTTTCTATTATTTCACTCTACCATGGCCATAGGCTTATGGACTTGATTCTCATGATCATTATAGGGCTTCTCTTCATCTACCGAGGTAGATAGATTTTCTATTGGTGCAATCCAATTCCTACAATGAACATGCTATAGCCAACATACACCTCAGGATTTCAAATGGCTAGGAGACCGAGTCATGGTGTAGTCAAACTATAACACCCTTAAGGTGAACTGCTGATGCATCTCAGGTCAAAGAACTAGACACACAACTACAGCTTCGAGCCAGTCATCGATGAGAAGGTAGACTACTTAATGATTGCTCGAGGTAGTCATGCTCAGTGTCCTCGTTCTCTAATGAGTACCTGTACTCTCACTCTGGTATCTCTACACCATAGACTCAAGACTCATCTACTATAAAGAAGTGATTATACACCAACCTTTCGGATCAATCACCATTCTCATGATGATCTTACGGTCAAGAGCATTTTATGAGTTAATAATAAAAATTCATGTCTTAAATTTTTAATGCTTGAAAATAAGAATTATCATTGCCATTAACTTAAGGGATGTATCACATACACTAAATACACATTATGATAGAAAATAACCCATTTTATTATTTATAATCAAAATTATAATTTTATCCTTAGAAGTGTATAACAAGTATCAACCAAGTCTGGCTTCTAGGGCACACATATCTAACACGTGACCTATAATGTTAATGAACATTAATCAATATAACATGTTGGATAATAATATTAGTATAGCATCAATAAATAGTCTCTAATATGTACACTAACCAATTGACGGGTCTATCGTTATGCAATATAATAAACAAAAGCAACAAGATATAAACATCCAAAAAATATTATGCAATAAATTGTATAACATGAATTACATTCATAAATAATTAAGGATGAGTAATAGTCATAGATCTGATCTCTTGTACGAATCTTGATGTTAATCTAGAAATCTGAAAGAAGAGCAAAGTAGATGATGGTGACACCATAGGACTTAAAGTTGGAATCTTAGAAAGACATATCAAATTCTATTCACTCAAAAGCCAAGCCGGCTCCATGCCTGAGACAGCCGACTCTATGCCTGAGACATCCGACTCGGGTCCTCTCCCAACCAGCTCGATCATGTTCCAAGCCGATTCGGCTGCGTATTCGAGCCGACTCGACTGTGTGCCATCCCCTCGATCACTCCCTCTCTCGATCTCTCTCGCCGACGATGGCAGCGAGGCCGAACCCCTTCCTCCAAGCTTTTTCATCTCTCGATCTTCCTTTCTCCCTCTCTTGATGTCCCTCATTGATGAGGTCGGACCCCATCCCTCCCTCTCTCACTCTCTCGATCTTTCTTTATCTCCCTCACTGGCAAGGCCGGATCCCATCCCTCCAAGTGATGCTAGCGAGGTCAGATCCTCTCCCTCCCTCTCTCGCTCTCTCGATCTCCCACTCTTCCTCTCTCGATCTCCCTCATCGGTGAGGTCGGACCCCCTCCCTCCCAATGATGGTGGTGAGGTCGGATCCCTCCCTTCCTCTCTTTCTCTCTCGATCTCCCTCACCGATGATGGTGGTGAGGTTGGACCCCATCCCTCCCTCCCTCCCACTCTCGATCTCCCTTGCCAGCGGTCGGTGAGCAACCGGCGCTCCCTCTCTCAATCTATTGGTCTCCCTCTCAGTCTCTTTGTTTCTTAATTTTGGATCCTAAAATTGGGTCCGACCTTTCGAGATCCATTAGGGTTCAGATTTGGTACTTCAAGTACAGACCCATCGGGTATTCAGGTTTGGATCTGGTATTAGTAATTAAAATTGGATCCGAATCTAAATATCTAGATTTTGATCCAAAAACTATGGCATTTAGATAATTATAATATTTATAATAAATATTTATAATATTTATTATAAATATTTTATAAATTATTATAAATATACATGATTAATAAATAATACTATAAAATTAAAAAAAAATATATCTACGACTATAGAGAGTGGGTCACACCGAAAGCTCCGAGGGTCACCAACGACGACGCTAGAAGAGGACGACAGCATTAGAGGTAACCTGCAAGACAAAAGCAAGATAGTGAGATAGAGAAGAAAGAGAAAGAGGAAAGAGAGAGAGAGTAGGGATGGTCAAGGATTGGGGGCCAGGAAGAGGGGGCATAGTGACGAGGAGGCTCGGGAGGCATAGTGATAGAAGGATCGACGATCGAAAGGGAGAGTGTGGCCTGTGGGGGGGGTCGGGTGGCGGGAGGGGCGGTCGGGGATGGGGGGTAGGGGATGGGAATGGCAGGGTGGCGGGGAGGGGCGGCCGGGATGGGGGGAAGGAGGGGCGACCAAGGGAGGGTGGAGAGAGGGGGGGTCGGGTGGGGGTGGCAGGAGATGGGGGGCTGGGGGTGGCAGGGTGGAGGGGAGGAGCGGCTGAGGATGGGGAAGAAAGGGCGGTCGGGGGGGAGGGTGGCGGGAGAAGCGATCGGGGATGGGGGAAGGAGGGGGCGGGGGGAGGGTAGGGGGTGGGGGATCAGATGGGGGGTGGTGGGGAGGGGCGACCAGAGATAGGGGGGGTTGGGGGATGGCCGGGAATGGGGGAAGGAGGGGCGGCCGGGGGAGGGTGGGGTGGCGGGGAGGAGTGGCTGGAGATGGGAGGAAGGAGGGGCAGTCGGGGGGAGGGTGGGGGGGCTAGGTGGGGAGTGGCAGGTGGTGGGGAGGGGTGGCCGAGGATGGGGGGCCGGAGGGGGAGGGGAGGAGGGGCGGCACCGGTCGAGGAGGAAGGAGGGGCGGAGCTGGCTAGGGGGAAGGAAGGGTGGTGCCGGTCGGGGGGAAGAAACCTCACCGATGATGGAGAGGAGGGGGAGAGATAGAGAGAGAGAGATTGAGCATGCACGGGAGGAAAGCAGGAAAAATTTGAGAATTTTTAATCTAACCTACGGCAGCAGTTCGATAATCGCTGTCGTAGGTTGAAAATAACTTTTTTTTTTATTTTTTTTAAATATTATATAATTTTAAAATTTAATGCCCATCTTCATCATTCATTATCTAAATAATTATCATTAGAGTTTCATCGCAAAAAGTCGCCTCGATCCGATGGCCCTAGCTTCATCGATTAGAAAAATTTGATTTCGATGATCACAAATGATGATACAATGATTTGATAGATGAAGACCTTCGATGGATCTAAAAATCTACAACAATGATCTCGATGATGTTTGTAGTATACTATCAAAGTTTCACTTCAATCGGATATCATTATCATGATCAATTTAGTATGGAATGATTTCAGCCGTTAAATTAGAAACAAGCGATTAAAGGGTTAAACAACATTTGATTATGAGATAATTTTTTAGTTAAATGATCTTTGTTATAATTTTAAATATTTTATATAGTGATGATAGTAAAATTTAAATTATTTTTGTATAAACTATTCATGTTAAGCAGATATTGCAAAAGCACGAGTATAACAACCAGTGAAGTTTCAGAATGGTTATCAGGAGACGTATAGTTTTAAATCATTCTTCATCTCATGAGTTGAATTTTATAATCACCACCATAAAAAATGATTAAAGTAGTAGTCAAGATCATTTATAAAAAAAATTATCTCATAATTGAACACCGTTTGATCCTTTGATCACTCGTTTATCATTTAACGTTCGAAACTAACCTATACTAAATTGACCAAGATAATGATATCTGATTGAAGTGAAACTTTGATAGTATCCTACAAACATCACCGAGATCATCATTGTAGGTTTTTGGATTCATCAGAGGTCTCCATCTATCAGATCATTGTATCGTTGTTCATAATCATCGAAATCAAATTTTTTTGATCGATGAAACTAGGGCCATCGGATCGAGGTGATCTTTTATGACGATACTCTAATGATAATTATTTAGATAATGAATGATGAAGATGGACATTAAATTTTAAAATTATATAATATTTAAAAAAAATATATATGATAGCGGTTATAATTAACCGCTCCATAAATAAGCTTATAGCAGCGGTTCCTACTAACCGCTGCTATAGGTCCAACTTATGGTAGTGGTTTCACTAACCGCTGCTATAGGTTTGACCTATAGCAGCGGTTCATTAACCGCTGCTATAGGTTGACCTATAACAGTGATTTTTTATAATCGCTGCTATAGGTCCGACCTACGGTAGTGGTTTTCGTTAACCGCTACTATATGTCGGACCTAGAGCAGCGATTACAAAAATGCTGTCATAGGTCTGACCTATAGCAGCGGTTAATAAAAATTACTACCATAGGATTTATGATAGTGGATTTAAAAATCGCTGCCATAGTATGCACTGTAATAGGCCATTTTTGTAGTAGTAGATCCGCTCATGCTCTAGGATAATTTTCAACTTACGATACCAGCTATCATAGTTGGGTTCTATTAATTTATCATTGTTTAACAATGACCGAAGCGATAGGTTAGTGGCCATTTCTGTACAAAAAGAAAAATCAAATCTAATTAGTATATGAATCAATTATTTAAAGACTTGGACTTTAATCTAAAGGTTCTTCCACTATTTTGTACGAATTGATAGCCTCTTCCTCCAATTTGAGGAGTTACTTTAATTTCTTAGTGAATACTAGAATCCACATAGACTACACATGAGCCCAACTTTGGTTGGTCAACCCATGTGCACCTATGGATAGGTTCAAAACCAATTATTTCTCTAAATAATTTCTAGTAATATTAATTTTGCCCCAGAGACCTAATCAGTAGGCTTTGGCCTCCACTGAAAAGGTCTAGTTAGGTCCAATCATTAACATGACTATACTTGATTATCTAACTAATAAATGATCAGACCAGACTTTGGCTGGCCAACCTAACCACCATTAGAAAGACTTAACGAAATCATCATTTTATGAATGATAATTTCATTAATCAATAAACACCAAGCCTTTGGGCCTCTAGTGATTATTAAATTAATGAACCTATTATCACTCAACTTAATGAAAGGCTATGATATAGTTATCTATATAACTATTTCATTTTTAAGAACCTAATAATTTTAGAGGATTTAGTTAACTTATTTAAAAAAGGCGAGCCAATTTCGATCCTCCCACTGACTTCATCAAGTTAGATAAAAAAGGATCTAATCTAAGCTAGCATTAGGAGCACCTAAATCAGTCAAACTAATTTACCTAATTGACATGGGTGAACCCGAATCACCAAGTGATCTAATCAAAATCTAACTCACCAGAATGGCTAGGTAAGTGAGATCAGTGGAAGGATATGCCATTAACTCATCAAAGATTAAATTAGTACGAGTAGCTCCTAATTAAAAACCACTGGTCAAACTGCCAGACTTACCTTAGACACCATCCAGTTCATTAATTTCAATTTGACCAACCTAGTAATTATGGGTTCGACCGCATAGCCATGAATCAAGTCTATTTGATCCTTATTAAAGGCATGAATTTGACCAACTACAACTACTATAATTGAGTCTATAGAGTCCTTGACCTAATCTAAATTAATATTTAATTAGATTTGATCAATTACTCTAATTTAGTTCATTCTTTAACTAACCTTAGGTCTAACCCAATTTATGAACCTAATTCATCTAACCTAATAACCTACAAGTTTATGATTAATAAGTTAGGATCATAATTCATAATTCTAGACACTAAATCATTTCACTTAATTTTAATTAAGTTTATGGGCTGAGGGTTAGGGTTCGACATTTCAAAAATATTTTTTTAAATTTTGAAAGATTTTTTATAACCTAGCATTGTTCACAAATTGAGTCGACTCACTTTAAAATTGAATCGGCTCAATTCACAAACAACACTAGTTGTAGGGTTTAATCTGAAACCATGTACACTACATAATACTAAATCATGAATCAAACTTTAGATCCTATCTAAACATGCATTCATGATAAAAGATTAGATTAAAGTCTAATTTAATCAGATCATAAATATATTAGATCAGATCTAAGATTTTACGATTAACTATTTAGATCAGCAATGTACCAAGATAACCTTTTCACTGTAGGAGGTAAATCTTACAGCAGGACAATCTTCAGTCCATACGATCATGATTTTAATATTTAAATCTAATAAATTAGATTATTAGATTAATATTTAGATCAAATCTAAATTATTAATTTAAACATGCAAGCATATCATGTTTAGCGAACCTGGCTCTGATACCGTTTAAAGGAACCAGTGTAGGGTTAATAGTCTACTTTCAAAAACTTTTTCGAAAATAGCTAAAATATAATAAAAAATTAATTATTATAATTAATTTATGACTAATCATATTATAAAATAAACCCAATACTAAGGATCTAAATATAACATAAAATGCATACATATAAGATCAAAAAAATTAAAATAGTGCAGTAAATTATTTACTACATCTAAGTGTTTTGAACATTATACCTTGCGCGGGTAATCGATCGCTGTGATCTGATCATCATCGAGGAGGTCCAGTGGTCACAATATAGACACATAGATGTTTGACCTTCGTGGATCATCCACACGAGGCTCCTGATCCTGATCGGCTCCCCACGAGTGCTAGCTTGGTACTGGAGTCTTTTAGGGGCTATTTCAATCGAACGACTTTGATCTTCATCTATGGGCTTCACGGATGCTCCATATTGTTGGTAGATGAAGTAGAGAGGTAGAGGAGGCTCTCTCAATAATTTGGTGGGCTCACAATATTCGTAGCTCACATAAATAATTCCTAAATCCTAGGTTCTAAAACCATAGGTCAAATTCACCCTAATACCCTACGCTAGTCTTTCTCTGGTTTTTCACCTCATGAGATTTTTTTAATCTTTTTCTCATGTAGAAGGAGACTCATAGAAGTCTTCTCTCTATTCTTAGATCTCATCTCTCATGTCCTAAAAATCCTCCTATTTATTTTTGCGCCAAAACGTGGAGAGTACGCGTGAGAGGATATGAAGGGGTTGGTTGTCAATTTGAATTCAAACTTGTTTTGAATTTAAATGCCAACCAATTTATTTCAAACCATAAGTGGCATGATAAGTGAAGGCGTGGAATGTTTTGTGTGTGGAGAGCATTCATGAGAAACATTTTCTCATGAAGAAAAGTGGGCGCACAAGGAGTGATGTGGCGCAGCCTTTAAAATTCAAACTTCTTTGAATTTTTGAATGAAACCAACCATCCCTATCCATTTGGAACATGGGAGACCTGAGCATGAGACCTCTAATCGGTGTGGAAAACTTTATGAGAGAAGAAAATTGAATTCAAAGGGGTGTGGGGCATATATGGCGCATGGGAAGAGAACACTAGTCAAACTTGTCTTTGAATTTAAACTTCAACCAATTGAACCAACCCAAACAAAATTGGTTAAGCTCAATTAGATCAAATTAAACCCAAAATAATTAGGCTTAATTAGGCTCAATTAAATTTCAATAAAATCAAGAATTGATCAAGCCTAACCTTTGATGAAATTAGGATTCGAACCTCCTCGACGATTAGGTCAACTCGTGACCTAATCGGGTCAAATCTAACTAAACCCAATTCAATTAGACTTGATCCATAAATAATTATTTAATCAAATTGAGTTAACTAGTAATTAAATTACTAATAAAATCTCTCATAAATCTAGAGTCCAAATTTGGTGGGTGTTCGAACACCAGAGTCCCATCAAAATAAAACTCTCGATCGAAGAGTCCCAAACCAGTGGGACTCTTGATCTCGATGTTCGAAATAAGTGGAACTAATGATTGTAGAGTCTCAACTCTCAATCACAAAGTCTCAGTCATATAGGACTTAGAGTCCTAGAGCTGTGGGACTCTTGGTCGAAGAGTCCCAATCCACTGGGACTCTTGACCACAGACTTTTAGACATTGAAACTCAATGTCCCAACTCAATAAGAGTCCTAGTCGAAGAATCCTAATCCAGTGAGACTCTTGACCATAGAGTCCCAATCTAGTAGAACTCTTCACTAGCCATCAGATCAGGTAGGAACCTCTAGTGTGTGCGACTCTGCAGGTCCGAATCTAAGTCGATAGCATAGAAATTAATTTTTGTACTAATCGAAGTGACCATCTAGCAATGATACCCGACGTCCGGATAAATCAAATAGTTACAATCACAATATTCAGAACCTACGTGAATATGGTTATCGTATAATTCATCCCTATGATCTTTGTATAATAGATGATTCAGAGTTAGATTGTCAACCCTAGAATATACATCCATATCATGTCTCAAAGTAATTAGTCCCATGACTCCTCACTAAGACTACCCTAGCCAAGATTTTGCTAAATTGAAACACAATTGAATATAGCTCCTGAAATCAGAAGTGGTCAATCCCATCTTGATACATGCACTGACTCCTCAAGTACTTGACTATGCCTAGAAACCTTCCATCACTAAATTAAAAATTCAAATAGTCTGGCATCAAAATATAGTGAGTTGCTTGGATGTCACCGTGGTGATCTCAGGTCGGAGGGATACTTATACCTATATTCTATCGGAGCTAATCTTGACAAAACAAAAGCTCTGGAGTTGGTCACATTCAGTGCAGATGTATCCATACATCTCACTTGTATACCATATCAGTGTCTTAACACTTCTTAGTATGAGGACAACCAACTTATATGGCACACAATGATCTATACTCGATAAACATTATCGTTCTAAGTAATAACGTATCATTTGATCATAAATTATTTAAGGACTAAATGATAAATTCTTCTTTGTCAAATCTAGATAGTCCTAAGGACTTCATCACAACACAGAAGTTCATTAGAAGATAATAGAATTTATGATGAAAAATGCCAAAATAACTTTTATTAATTTATAACTCATATACAATTACAAATGTATACCCCAACCATCAACAGACTGATAATTGGCTTTGGAATACATTTTCAACAATTACAACCACATCATCATGTAGAAATTGAATTTCTTGTGCATCTTCTTCGATAAAAGTAATGGATTCTTCAGTTCTCCACTTCTTTGCTGGCTTGATCGATCCACTAGCCTCTTATTGCCGATGTCCTCCAGTAATTGTGTTGATGATTCTAAGTGGGGGTCACTCTTCTTGGGGCTCTTTTCTCCGAGATGGTTCTAGCTATGGAAGAGCTCTTGGCAACTCTTTTCTCCTTTCAGGCCAACATCATAGGAATTGGTCTAGCCGACCTCATCTGATTAGCTTCTTAATTTTTTTCTGAAACTAAATACATTCTTTAGTATCATGACCATGGTCATGATGGTACAGAAAGTACTTATTTGAATTACACTTGCTTGGATAAGACCGCATCTTATCCAACCTCGATAGATGTTTCTTGATCTTCATTAGTACTTGAGTTTTCAGAGCATTCAAGGGAGTATAGTTATTGAACCTTCTGGGAGGGAGGCTTTGTCACATCCTTCTATCCATACTTCTTGGTTGACAAGCCTAAGGTGGAGTTTGAGCTCGTTTGCATTCAGGAGGGTTTCTAGAATGTGGTCAAGCTTCGCTTGGTTTCTCCATAGGCGTGGGCTTGCTGAATTTTTCTTCCTGCCACTCATCTACGGCATCATCATCTCGAAGCATGAAGCTTCCTCAGCTTGGGTATTGCCTTCAGCTCGAGCTAGCATATCGATGAAGTCTTGGGGATACTTCTTCTCTAACAAGAAGAGAATATCATTTTTTAGAAGGCCGCCCTTCAAAGTAGCTATTGCCATAGACTGGTTCAGGTTTTGGACCTTCAAAATAGCACTGTTGAAGAAGCTGACATAGGCTCGGATGAGTTTTTCTTCTTTTTGCTTGATGTTGATGAGAGGATTTGAGATCCATCATAAAACGGTGTCCGACATGCCATAGAGCAACATCATGGTTTGGAAAGCTTTTAGATGGTCAACTGGATCTGAAGTCCTATTATAACTTTTGAACTATGAAAGCTTGAAATTTGGTGGGATGGGCTGCTACATGATCTAGGCCATGAACAACTGGTCAATGTAGATGTCATCATTATGGGAGGGGGCAGCAAGGCAGAGCTCTTCAATCCATCAGTTTTTTTTCTGAAGCTTCTGATCGAGAACATTATTTCCATCATGAATTTCAAAGTATGGTAAGCTTAACGAGGGTAGAGATTTTTTGAAGGTGGAATCATGCTCAGAGAAGGGGTTCTCTTCTTTCTATTTTTTCATTTTAGGATTCTTTGGTTGGCTCATCCAGATGGGCCTTTCTTGTGCTAGATTTTGATGCTCTGATGATGGTCTTTTCGGTGGTGCCAGTGTTGGAGCCCGTTGAATAGCCTACATAGCTTTCGTAAGGCCCCTTACCTACTATACCAGTAGGCTGAACTAGCTTGCATCCACCATTACAATGGGCTGGGAAGGTTGAGGCATAGGTGATGGTGCCAGCATAGGATGGTCGACTGGTTTCGGATCAGATTGAGCGATGGTGGCGGCAGATTGCTAGGAGGATGCTCTCTGAATGGGCATTTTTGCTTAAACAGAGGAGAAAGTTTGCTCGATTTGGTACTTCTTTTAGAACAAGGGCTCATAGAACCCTTCCTCTGGGGCTAATCCTATTGATGTAGAAAATGGATGGCCATTGGAGTGCGCTAGAGGTGGAAGTTGGAATCTCATCAATGAAACCTACAAGATAAAGTCTGGACTAGAGATATATGACTCGGACATGGACCCTCCGATGGTCAAGTTAGATTTTTGGCTAACAAGAATGGACTACAGAAGAGATTAGAATGGAGAAGAGAGCTTAGAAAAGGAAATGTATATGGAGAGTCCTATTTATAGATGGAGCCTGTAATAGATTGATAGTGACAGCTATAATAAAATATTAGTAGGCTATTTAGGCCACTCAAAGTTTATTATGAAGAATGGATTGTCATTTTTCATGACTTACTAGTTGTTGGATATTATTTGCTGGAGTTCGTATGGGAGGTCGGATACTTCTGAACTTGGTCATGAGTTATTTATGCTGAGATTAAATCATTGGAGCTTAGGATCGAAAAGACTGAGCTTGAAGATCGGCCTTTTGGTTGAGGGTGATGAGTTTATAGGTTAGGTTCCAAGTTTGAACCTCGATAGAATTGCTTTGATAGCTTTTGAAAGCTCGATCATCTTCAAGGTTGGCTCATGACAGGCACTATTACTTTGGTCTGGAGAGCTTAAGGTCAGAAATGAATAACGGGTTCTTCAATTAAGATTGTGGTGGAGATGCTTTAGTTACTTTGATAAAGTTTGGCCTATACTTGAGATCGGCCTAAAGTCAGGATCGGATAGTGCTGAGGTTCAGTGCGTGTGGCACGGTTATTGCTTATCCCAAGTTGGAGATTGAAATCTAGTAGATCATGAATTTCTTTTGCTGGTCCAAGTTCGTTTGACTGAAGTTTACAATATAGTCTTGGTAGGATATGTAGTTATCAGGATAAAATTGGAGGGTTGGAGCAAAGGAGCTCGACTATCACCCAAAACTGGACATTGATAGGATGTTGACCCTAGTTTGATTTTGATAATAACAAAAGTATTTGAGTATAAATTATTAAATTACTAATGATGTTTGTGAGGATGTGTAGTTGTAAATTTCAAGAGTTCACAAACTTCAAATGTTTTCACTCATCCAAATGGAGATTCATCACTCAAGATTTCAGAGAAGAAATTCTAGAATGGATATATTTTTCAAGAGGTCAAAATGAAGATTAAATCAAGATAAAAAGGACAAGTCTAGCCTACAAAGAAATTTGGAGAAGAAAGGATCATAAATGATCTTTGGCATGCATGACACACAAACTAGACCGATCTAGTCTGAGACTGTGCCAACCTAGTCTCAGTGGAAGCAAAAGACAAAAAGTGCAGAAAGCTAGTTTTTCAATACCTAGGGGACTAAGTTAATCCAGCTATAAACTGAGCTGACCCAGTTAGGACTGAGTCGACCTAGTCAAAAACTAAGCCGACCCAGTGATTGTAATGGCTAGTTTTCTATAACTTTTTCAAATGATCATTTCTCCACTCCAACGGCTCTTTCAAGGCTTCCAATGGCTAGAATTGATCCAAAAAGGTATCACAAAGAGTATAAAAGGCTAGAAAAATATTTGAAAAGGAAGATTAAAGAATTTTAAAGAAAAAATATTTTAGATTTGAGTGAAATTCATTGCACATCAAAAGAAGAGAGAAAAGTGAGGAACCAAGTATTGATTTCAAAGAGCTTTCAAGGGCAATCTTCACCATTATCTCTAGCATCCTCTCAAACTTCAATGAAGAGTGTTCAAGCTTCAAAAGAGCCAATCAATCAACCTCTTCTTGGCGCATCAAAAGAGTTTATTTATGGTTTTTGGTTTTGAGCTGAAATTACTTATCTTTGTATTTTGATTTGTTTACAAGTTTTTTTAGGAGAAAGAAACTTGAGGTGTAGGCTCATCAAAGCCAAGAATTGAACATTGTGTAGGTTTTGATTGGTAAGCTCAAAAAACCAACTAGATTGATAGTGAGCCCGAAAAACTATTGATGTAAGATTGTGGTTGGTGATCCAGAAAACCAACTGGGTTGATAGTTAGTCCGAAAAACTATCGATATAAGGTTATAGTTGGTGATCTTAGAAAACCAACTGAATTTTTTTATGATCTTGAGTTAAAACAAACACACTGTAGTCAAGAGATTATAATAGAATTTTCAAGGGGCTCTTGAGGAGTGGATGTAGGTGCGAGGGTGCACCGAACTATTATAAATTATTTTGTGTTTGTGTTGTGCCTTTTCTCTCTTATCTTGCATACTTTCAATTTTTGCTTTATTTGATTAAATTCTTGCATAGCCCTAATTATATCATGATTCCATTGTTGCTTGCATTTTATACATCTCAAATATACAACTTAGCTTAAATAGAAGCACATACTTGCTTAATCTTTAATTTGATTTAAATTTTTCTTAAACAACCCAATTCACCCCTCCTCTTGGGTCGCCACATTTTTGGACAACAAGTGGTATCAAAGCAGGTGCTCTAATATTATTTATTGACCTAGCAGTCTTGAGTTAAAGATCATGACAACCCAAATAGAATTTTTATTTAATAAAGGATATTCTATAGATAGATCCCCACTATTAAATGGATCAAATTATACATATTGAAAAGCTAGAATGAAAATCTTCATACAATCACATGATTATAATTTATGGAAGATTATAATCAATGGTCCATACACACATAATGCATTGTTTGATGATGAAAAAACAATCCAACTAAATGCTAAGGCCTTAAATGTGCTTTATTATTTATTAGATATAAATGAGTTCAATCTAGTTTCTTCTTGTATTTCAGTAGAGAAAGTTTGGAAGAAATTGGAAACGACTTATGGGAGAGAATTAAAAAAAAACATCAAGCTTCCATGAAGAGAATGAAGCTCACCCCAACCTATGCCTCAATGCTCATATGGATGAAAAGAAGAAGAAGAAGAAAAAGAAATGCAAAAGAAAGAATGCTTTGATTAAGGAGGAGCTAGGAAAAAAAGGGAAAAATGAGAAAGAGGAAGAACGTATCCCCAATCTTTGCTTCATGGCTAATGAAAATGAGGTAAATCATAAAAAATCTTCCAACTTTACATTTTATGAATTATATGAAGCCTTTAATGACTTAATGAATAAATTTAAGAAATTAAGGCTGAAAAATAAGGAGCTCAAAAAATCAAATCTTCTTTTAGTTGATGAAAAGAGTAAACTCTTATTAGAAAAAGAAGATATTTTAAGAGAAAAAGATACTTTGGCTAAAGATAAAGAAATATACCTCAAATCTGAAAAATCTTTAGTTGAAGAACATGTTAAGCTAAATAAGGAGCTTAAAAATTTAAATTTATCTTTATATGAAGAAAAGAATAAGATTTTGATGGAAAAAGATGATCTTTTGAAAGAAAAGAAAATATTAGATGAAGAAAAAAAAATTCTTTTGAAATCTGAAAAATCTCTAATGGATGAAAATGGTAAACTTAGAAAAAAAATTGAAACATTAAAGCTAATTATTGAAAAATTCATATTTAGTTATGAAAAGCTTCAATTAATATTGAAAAGTCAAAAATATATTTTTCATAAAGTTGAAATTGATTTTAATCCTTTAGAAAAACAAAAATTTGTTAAGGATATGTTTGGAAAATATTTATCTAAAGATTATTCTATAGTTTGTTTCAAATGTAACAAAGTAGGCTACAAAATTTCTGAATGTAATATTATTAAAAATGGTCATACTTTGGTTAAACAAATTTGGGTTCCAAAAGGAACCATATGCTCTAATCCCAATACACCCAAGATGGCTTGGGTACCAAAAATTAAAAAATAAATTTTGCAGGCATGCCAAGCATCCAAGGGCATGAAAAGAGTCAATTCTTAAAAATGGATGCTTTGGATGGATGGGCGATGATGTTTGTAAAGGCTAAACTTACTCTTACATCATACCATCTTGATTGTTGAGCTTACTTAGGTTAAATGATTGATTTTGATGATTTATTTATGCTTATAATGATCATACTCTATAATTTGAATGACTTGATTTGCAATGATTTTGCTCTAATGATTGAATGTACTAATCACTATGCTTTTTATACTATGCATTGTAAAATGCCTTGAGAGCATAATTCTTTTTAATTTAGCCAGTTCTCTTAGTTCTCCATATTATGCTTTATTGAGAAACATAAATTGAGAATGAGCTTGATTGTATAAGAAATCATTTATGTGCAAATCATACAAATTAAATTTTAACATTTTCATAAGATATCTAACTCTCAAAATTTGTAAGAAAAAAAGAAAATTGCATGAACTAAGAATATCAAGATAAGATATTTAGTCATAAAAGATTGTGTGCTTGATGTTGTTGATTTGCATAGCATCTTAGCTTGACTCTTAAGGATTTGCAAAATTTCTTAGTTGAACCAAAATTCATAGAGTTATTATCTAGTATCCTCTTGAGTTGATCTCATTTGAATTGATGAATTATTATATTTCTAATTGATTAATTTTTAATTCTCCAAATTGATTTATAAATTTTAAATCAAATATTATTCTTGATCATTGAATTAATTTACTATTGATATTCCAATTCAATTTGACTATATTCACTTTGAATCAAAACTCTTTAAACTATTTTCTGCATTAAGAAGTCGACTCATGGTTTCTTAAAAAAAAAAAACTATTTAGTAAGGAATCGACCCCTATGTCTAAGATGGATTTCTTAATTGAAAATGTATCAAGGCTTTATCATTCTATTTTCCTATTTTTTGAGCCATAATTGCTTTCAAACCTCACTCCCGTAGAAATTGGACCTTTCTTTTCATTTCCATCCTATCCTTGTGGTCCTTGTTGTCCAATGGCACATCAGAAGTAATTGGCACAAAGGAAGAGAAAGTTTCATGCATAAATTTAAAAATTTAGGGCTTTTTCAAATCATTATCTCATACAAGAAAGAAGGACCAAGCTTCAAAATAATCCTTGAATTTTTAGAGGAAGAAAGAATTTTAATTGTATAGAAAATTAAAAGATTGGGCTAAGAAATTTCATGTTCTTTTAATCTATCTGAACTCAGTTCAAGAATTCTTTGGAAACATAATGTTTAGGGTTGAAATTTAGACTCAGAAGTTTGAAGTGTCCATATTATATTAGATGATATAAGATTAGTTCGGACACTAAGGATATTTATTAATGGGCTAAAAATTTATCTACTTCTTGGATTTGCCCAACTACCTTGGATCAGCGAGAGAATTTTATGGTTGCATAAAAATGAAGTTGAAAGTCTAATTTTCAAAGTAAAAGGCATGCAAATTGAGATGAATATTGATAATATTGGATGCATGCTAGGAGTGCCTTGGATTGTCTCAAGTAGTGATATATTTAAACATTATATTAGTTTGAGATAATGTCAAGGGCATTGAGGATATCAATAAATGCAACTACTAGGACCATATATTTACTCTAATAGATTCATAATGTCAATTCTGAATTTTTAGAGCATTGTGAGAAAGTGATGAATCTAGAATTTATGAAAAGAAAGTGATGAATGTTGAAATATATCATGCTATAAACTAAAATTATCTGAAAATCTGCATGACTTAATAGCTTCTCCTTATCAATTATTCATTTGAGAAACTTAAATCAATATAAGTTTAATTAACTATGAATGTCCTTGTTTGCAAAAGTAAGGGGGAGAACATATTAAAGAAGAAATGGTCATTTAATTGAAAAGACTTTTGAAATTAAAAATATCTTTTAATTTTAGAAAATCTAAATTTAGTAGTTAAATTCATGTTAAATATTCTTGATTTAAAATAAAGAGGGAGAGAGATATTTTCTAATTTAATTTGATTAAAATTTTAATTAATTTGAGTCAAGAAAAATTAAATATGAACTTAAATTCTCAATAAACTTCTTTATGATCTTCTTAAATTGAGCTTTCAGGTATTTATTCAATTTGACATGCATGCTTTTATTTATCAAATCATTTTTGATAATTCTTTGGAGTGAAAAATGAGTTTGAGATATATTCTTATTCCAAATAGATTGATTTTGATACATTCTTATAATTTTGAAGCTCATTGCTAAATATAATACTGAACCTTTCATGTGCCAACTTTTAAACTTGATTTGCATAATCATTTTTGGCAAATGATTGGAGCTAAATTAAATTTTCTGCATATTCCTTCTCAAAAATGAATTTCTAAACTCAATTTTGAAACTCATTTGAAAATTCAAATTTGATTTTAAATTTTTGATATGCATTGCAAAATCCTTATGAATTATTTATTTTGAAATAACTTTTACTCAAAGCAATAAATTTAAAAATATGACTATCTTTTGCTTTGATACTATTGATTTATCTTTGCTCGATAAATCTCTGATACATACCTTTTTCGAGCTTAATTGACTAAAATTTCTTAAGAAAGAAAATGATTAAATATTAAAGTATACATTATGCTTAGTTTCATGATCAAATCTTTTGAAAGACTCTATTTCTCTTAAAACTTAAAAGTAAATATTTAAAAATCTGATTAAAAGATTATATTCATTTAAAAAGGAGAAGAGTCTATAATATTTGAATTTAAGCTAATTTTTAGAAAATAAAAAGAAATATTCATTCAAAAGGAGAGATGATTTTTTTGATTTGACTTTATGAATTTGATACATCTCTCAATTTAATATCTTGATGTTGATTTTGATGATTTTTTCCTGTTCTTTCCCATGAGCTTTTTGATGTTGTCAAAAAGGGAGAGAGAGGTATATTAAGTATATACTTAAAGAATTAATATTTAAGAAACTCAATGAATTTCATGCTTGGAATCTTAATACTCATTGATTTGGATTGAAATATTATTTTGATATGAGTATATAAATTATGAGAAATATTAATTGGAGCTTTCATGAAGTATTTGTGGATTTATATTTATGTATATTATTATTTCATGACTTATACTAGCCAATTTATTGAAACATATTAAACTATATTTTTATGCATATACTCAAAATTTTGTTATCATCAAAAAGAGAAAAATTATTGACCCTAGTTTGATTTTGATGATACCAAAAGTATTTGAGTATAAATTATTAAATTACTAATGATGTTTGTGAGGATGTGTAGTTGTAAATTTTAAGAGCTCACAAACTTCAAATGTTTCCACTCATCCAAATGGAGATTCATCACTCAAGATTTTAGAGAGGAAATTCTAAAATAGATACATCTTTCAAGAGGTCAAAATGAAGAATAAATCAAGATAAAAAGGATAAGTCTAGCCTACAAAAAAATTTAGAGAAGAAAGGATCACAAATGATCTTTGGCATGCATGACACGTAAACTGGGCCGATTCGGTCTAATACTGAGCTGACCTAGTTTCAGTAGAAGCGAAAGATAGAAAGTGTAGAAAGCTAATTTTTCAATACCCAAAGGATTGAGCTAATCCAACTATAAACTGAGCCGATCTAGTTAGGATTGAGCCGATCCAGTCAAAAACTGAGCCGACCTAATGATCGAATGGCTAATTTTCTGCAGCTTTTTCAAACAATCATTTCTCTACTCCAATGGCTATTTCAAGGCTTCCAACAACTAGAACTGATCCAAAAAGCTATCACAAAGAGTATAATAGACTAGAGAAATATTTAAGAAGGAAGATTAAGGAATTTTTAAGAGAAAATATTTTAGATTTGATTGAAATTCATTGCACATCAAAAGAAGAGTGAAAAGAGAGGAACCAAGTACTGATTTCAAAGGACTTTTAAGGACAATCTTCACCATCATCTCCAGCATCTTCTCAAGCTTCAAAGAAGAGTATTCAAGCTTCAAAAGAGCCAATCAATCAACCTCTTCTTGGCGCATCAAAAGAGTTTATTTATAGTTTTTGGTTTTGTGCTGAAATTACTTATCTTTGTATTTTGATTTGTTTACAAGTTTCTTTAGGAAAAAGAAACTTGGGTTGAAGGCTTGTCCAAGCCAAGAATTGAACATTATGTAGGTTTTGGTTGGTGAGCCCGAAAAACCAATTAGGTTGATAGTAAGCCCAAAAAATTATTGGTGTAAGGTTGTGGTTGGTGATCCAGAAAATCAACTGGGTTGATAGTGAGCCCAAAAAACTATCAATGTAAGATTGTGGTTGGTGATCCTAGAAAATCAATTGGATCTGTTTGTGATTTTGGATTAAAACAAACACACTATAGTCAAGAGATTATAGTAGAATTTTCAAGAGGATCTTGGAGAGTGGATGTAGGTGCAAGGGTGCACCAAACTACTATAAATTATTTTATATTTGTGTTGCGCCTTTTCTCTCTTATCTTGCATACTTTCAATTTTTGCTTAGCTTGATTAAATTCTTGCATAGCCCTAATTATATCATGATTCCGCTGTTGCTTGCATTATATATATCTCAAATACATAACTTAGCTTAAATAGAAGCACATACTTACTTAAACTTTAATTTGATTTAAATTTTTCTTAAACAACCCAATTCATCCCCCCCCGGGTTGCTACATTTCTGGGCAACATAGGATTAGTTGTTATTTTTGGGATGAGCCACCCTTAATCAAAGTGCTAAGTTTAGTTAGATTTGGAGGCTGATCCTTTGAAATTTTCCTAGACCAGGTGACTAGCATGATTGAACCTTGGGCTAAAGTATGTGTTGAACCCAAATGGGGCTCTATTAAGATTGGTCTTTAGCAGATTTCAGCATGAGCCATTTTACCCCCAACACTTCTCTTCTAGGTTAAACTCATTTAAGACTTAAAAAATCATTTCATAAAATTCTGTAAATAATCATCAATGATAGTTGAATATCCATGATCAACTAATAAACCAAATATTTGACTTCAAAATGATTTTCCAAAAATTTGGTTCCACCAAGTCATAGGCTTTTATAATTTCACCTTAAGATCAATTTCATCAATAAAAATATCTCTATTTCTAATATTGCAGACATATCTTTTGAACCTATTTATCATATTTTAGAGTATTAGAAATTATTGGTGTAGAAAATGGTGCTGACACCGTAGTTCATTGGAGCTGGAGAAGATAAGGCCATCGACGAGACCTACAAGATAAAAGTCCTAACTGTAGTTGGCTCTAGCAAGATCCTTCGATTGTCAAGTTAGTTATCTGATCAATAAAAATGGAGTACTCAGAAGAATTTAGAACAGAGAAGAGAGCTTAGTGCTTAGAGAAGAAAACGTATTTGAAGGATCCCTTATATAGGTCGAGCTCGTAACAAAATAAAAGTGATAGCCATAATAGAATATCAGTAGGCCATTCAGGCTATATGAAGTTTGTTACAGAGAGTGGACTATCATTTATCATGATTTATAGGCGGTTGGAGTCAATTTATTGGAGTTCAAATAAGAGATTGGAGACTTCTACATTCGTTGGCAAGCTATTCATACTAGAAAGAAGAACTCAAAGTTTGATTGGCCAAACTTGAAGATCGGCTATTAGATAATTAGATGGCAAACCCATAATTGGTTAGTCTATTAGTGCTATCTGCGGTAATCTTGAGAAGTTTGGCTGCCTTCAAGATCGGCCAAGAGTGGACAACTGTTCTAGACTGAAAGTTGGAGAAGACGATGGATCCTTTGATTAGAATCATAATCCTACCTTCAGGAGGAAGGTCGGCCAATACTTAAGGTTAGCCTAAAGTTCAAATTGAAGGAGTGCTAAGATTCATTATTTGTGGAGTGGTTGCTATTTATTCTAGATCGAAAATTAGACTTATGCTGATGATGAGATCCTTTTACTGTTCAAACTTGCCCGTCCGATATGCACGATATAAGCTAGCTAGATCTGTAATTATTAAAAAGGGATGAAGAAAGTCGACCACTTTCAAGGTCGGCCGCCATCCATAAAGTAAAGCAAAGGAGTTCAACTAGAATAAAATTTGACTAGAGAGGAATTCGGCTAGACGGGATCCCTGACATAAGGTTGATGAAATATGCTGTCTACCATGAAGAAATTTAGTCGCTCTCAAGGTCTACCATAAACAAAGTTAGATGGTGCTAGAATTTAATATTCAATGGGGTTCTATTAATACCAGGACCAAAGTCAGTTAATAACTTTCTTCACTGTTCAAGTTAGGCCAGATAAAATTTATCATGTTTTCGACAAGTTCTGCAGTCATTAGAGGGGGGTTGCTGATTATGATTGAAAAGATCATCCGACATACATGCATTGGAGGTCATTCAAATTTTGGCAAGAGTTATTTTACTCTCAACACTTGTTCTCTTACTTCTGAGTTTGAAGTTCGAGTGAAGAGAGTATAAAACTATGACTACCGAAGTCCTATAATGGTTTCCTACTCTCGAAAGACAAAAAATTTTGGCCTTCTCCAAATTGGCACCAAAGCTTTCTTAATGCTGAATGACATGAAAGGACGTCTACTTTGAAATTCATCTTGGCACGGTGCTCCGAGTACGACACCATAAATGCTTCATTTGCAGGCATGATGAATAGGACACATGGCAAGCATGGAATGGGTGGAGAAGATCTATAATCATAACCTCCTCTTGTTTCCCCCGACTATTTAAACATCTCCCTCACGCCCGACTTATTACTTTAACCTACACTCTTCTTCTTCTTCTTCCACTCTTCATCTCCTCCAGGCATCCCATCCTTCCACCCTTGTAACTTCTCCGATCGTCGACATCTCCCTTGCCTGCCTTCTACTTTTTCGACCATTCCCTTGAGTCCTTCGACCTAGGTTAGTCTCCCAACTCTTTACTTGCATTTCTCTGCTTTTCTTCTATTTTTTGTCCTTTCAGTTTCTTCATAGGGGCTCACTATTCTTTTTAGGTTCTTTCAAAAATTTCATAGCCATTTCTTCCAATTTTTTGGAAGATTTTTTAAATTTAATTTGATCCAAATATCTTTTGAAGTGTCTTGGTCTACTGGTTTTAGGAGCCTAGCCGATCCAAACTCTCAAAACCCTACCTCTAGAAAAAAAGCTGATCTTAGGGTAGCATCCCATTCGACCTTCATATCCGAGACTATCTCTTATCTCTTGACTTCGAAGATCTTTTCCTGACAAGGATCTAGTATAGGATCCCTTCAGAGTATGAACTGGAGCTTCCTAAGCTAAATGACCAAGCTTGTGCTCCTCCTTCAGGTTGCTTTTGTTTGTATACTGAAGCTCTCCATGCTAGATATCGTCTCCTAATTTCTCCCTTTGTTATATCCCTCTTTTGGTTTTTAAATATTTTCTTTGCTTTTTTGGTCTTAAACTTATTTAGGTTTATCCTAGGCTTCTTTTTCCTCGGTATCTTGGTCGAGGTTCATCTAACTATTTCTTTGTTCTGCAACTACTTCTTCTTTAAACATCATCCGACTATCAAAGATTGATGGTATCTGTCCCCTCAATTTGGCAAGAAGGGATTGCTTAAGGGTGCCCCTTCTTCCATTCATAACTGGAAGAAATAATTTTTCTTTATTTCATGCCCTTCTTTAGAGTTAGAACTTTCTTCTTGGGGGCAGCTAAGAGATTCAGTCCACTGAGCTCCATGGTTAGAAAGAGAAGACCTCAACTTGGTTAGCAAAATAAGGAATTATCGGGCTTCTCCATTATCCGAACTACTAGAGAATCAAATCTTATTTAACCTCAACTTAAGCCCCCTTGATCCAGCAGGTATATTTTCACATTTTATTAGTTATGCTTTATCCTCTCTTTTGACTTTAGTTTTCCTGCCACTGCAGAGATGACTCCAAAAGAACTGGACCAATTAACCAAAGGGGTCAGAGCCCTCAAGAGAAAAGTGGTTCTTCTAGAGAGCCATCGAAGCAAGCGAGGGTCGAAGATCCAAGCTTGGTCATGCCGATCCAGGCTGTCCCTACTCCAGAGATTGTTGCAACTACACCAAGGTTTGCCTTGCCTGATAAAGCCACCACCTCTGTGCCCCCTGAGTAGGGGAGAGTGGTGGAGAAGAAAAAGAAATCCACCACCAAAAAAGTCAACAAGAGCATAAGAGGATATGGTGGCAGCAACAACTCTAGCTTACAACTAGATTCCTTGCACGATTGGGGGGTCGTCCAGCCCTTGATGAAAGGATGTGTCCTTCCACACCTCCTTGAGAATATGATCCACCTGTATGATGAAGATAGATTACGAGACTCCTACAAGACTTTCCTTGAGATAATCAACTTTTTCCTTAAGTTTGATCAATTATTAGTAAACTCATAACTGCAACTTATATCCTGTTATTTGCAGCTGGGGCATCATCTATATGCCTATGTGGAGGTACTAAGTCTCTGCAAAGTCAAAGCTTCAAAAGTAATAATAAAAGCTCAGGCAGAGATCGAGAACACCCAAGCTAAGATCGAGCATTTGAGGGAGGCTCACTCTGCTTAAGTTGGATGCCTTCAGGAAGCACTTCGAAGGAAGGAACAGACCTCGATAGAACTGAAGGCTGTTTTGACTTTGGAGGAGAACAGGCGAAAGAAGGCCGAGGAGGAGGTTAGTTTGAAGAGGGAATGGGCTATTGAATCCTTCAAGTTTTCGAAGGCAATGGAGGATATCAAGATAGCCTTTGCCCAGAAGGCATTCCTCAAAGGATTTGAGCTCTGCCAGAGGAGGATGGCTGAAAATTTTTTCGAGCTTGATCTCAGTTTCTTGATGGGGGAATTCTTTGATGATGAAGCTGGTCCTTCCACCATTGCCACCAATCTACTGCCTGTCGAGCTTTGCGCTGCGACTTCTGAGCCTACTCGAGAACCCTAGACCATCGAAGCCATGCCGAGCTCATTCACTATCCCTCCTCCAAAGGTTGGAGGCTTTCAATAATTATACTTTTTCTTTCTTTTTTTTATTTTTTTTTGTATTCAAAATATTTTTAGTAATGAAAATGAATTTCTTCTTTTTTCACCATATTGTTATGTCATGATATCTTTTCACATTAAACGCAGTTTCTAATTGAAGCCGATCCTCTACCCCAGAGTATCCTCTTGAAGGCTTGTATCAAAAATTTGAAAAGAGAAGTTCATCAAATGAAGAAGTTAAAAAAGATAAAGGATGAACTCCAAAAGTCCAAAAAGAATTATGTTGAAGCTACTGTTGAAACCAACCATCTCCACCAATTCTCTAAACATCTCTTCAAAGAATATACCATCAAAAGCACCATTTGATTGAGAAATTGGAATGATCAACGAAACTGGCCAATGACAAGGCTTGGACTTTGACTGCGAAGGTTTTCTCTCTTGAAGCCGGACTTCGTGAAGCAAGAGAAAAGATTGACCAGTTGGAGAAGGATTCGGCCTGGGCTCAAAGTAAGGCAGAATACAGGTGGGACTGATCAAAATAGTTTTCTAACCTTCAAAAATAACTACATGATGCCGAGATAGCATATGACACCTACCGAATTGGTTGGTGTGGGTAAATTGATGAGTTGAAAAAGAAACTCGAGATAGTTAACGTTGAGGTATCTTGGCTCCAAAAATAGTTGGCAGATAAAGCTCAGGCCAGCTCGGAAGGGGATCCAAAGAAAATCACATCTTTGAAAAGAATCATGGAAGATCATTTGGCAATTTATGAAAATAGTAAGGCCAAACTTTTATAGCTCAAAATCCAAATAACTTACAACGAGTGTAGTGAAGGATGCTGAAGTCGAGTCTGTAGTTTTCAGAAAGAGGCTAAGAGAGACAAAAGATGATCTCTGGAGAGCCAATAAGTTACTTGGTGAGAGCAACAAGGGTAGACCTTGAGGAGACAATAAATGACTTAAACATGTCCTTATATTGGTGAGAGCTGGTAGCCTGAAGTCTGACTCTGAGTAGGCTTCAATCTTTCTTTCTTTTTATTTTATAATCAATCTTGAGGACCTATGTAATGAACTTTTAATCTCAATGGAATAATATTTCTTTATCCTTCGGAGCTATAGCTCAGTTTGATGCTTGTTGGTCTCTTTGTTTTCTTGTCATGCTTGATATTAGTGTTGTTTTGAAACAATAGCCTCTACCCAGTACCTTGTATATCTATGCTCCTTGTTTGGGGGTTCTTGAACTTGATTAGAAGCAAATATATCTCTATCTAGGAATCAAAAATTTTCATACTTATGGTCGACCTCCTATTTATGATCTGGAGGCCTTCAATCCCCTATGAGGGTCTTCATCCATGTCAGGACGAGGTCTTCCTCCTGTTCCTAATGTAGTTGGCTATTACCCTTGTTAGGATGAGGTCCTCCTTCTATTCTTAACAAGATTGCTGGGACACAAAAGAGTTATTGCAAGGGCCTCTCCTTATTACCTCCTATTTAAGAATCGAAGGCCTTCACCCTCATTAAGATGAGATTAATCTCCTATTTAAGAACCGGAGGCCTTCACCTTCATTAAGATAAGATTAACCTCCTGTTTAAGAACCAAAGGCCTTCTACTTCATTTAAGAATGAAGTTTGGTTGAATATTTTTCTGTCATTGCACCATTTTGCACCAAAGAGAATGATGTTAAAGTAAAAAAGTTTTATTGAAAATGAGGTTATTGATGGTACATTCATAAATTTTTTGAATTTCAAGATCGTAAGAGTGTAGCCCCTTCGAGCTTCTTCAAATAATAAGCTCCTGATCGGATGACTTCCACGACCTCATAGGGCCTTCCCAATTTAGGGCCAGCTTTTCCTAGTTTTACAATTATGAGATATCTACCCGCCATAGTATCAGATCTCCTACTTTGAAAATTTTACTTTTGACTCTGAAATTGTAGTAGCGAGCCACCTTCTGTTTATAAGCTGCCATCCAAATTTAGGCCTTTTCTCACTTTTCTTCTAATAAATCAAGGTTTGCTTTGAGATCCTGTGAATTGTTCTATTCATCAAAGGCTTCAACTTATGTTGAAGGAAGTTTTAGTTCAATTAGGATAACTGCCTCAGTCCTAAAAGCCAAAGCAAATAGGGTCTCTTTAGTTGGCAACCTTTGAATGTTTCTATAGGTCTAGAGCGCATGATAAAGTACATCCATCCATGTTTCTTTCATCTTTTCAAGCCTTGTTTTTATTCCTTGCAACAAGATCCTGTTAGTTACCTCAGCCTCGCTATTTGCCTATGGGTGAGCCACTGATGTAAAGTAATGAAAGATCAGATCTTCACAAAACTTGGTGAACTTTGTTCCTGCAAACTAGCATCCGTTATCAGTAATGATAGTCCCAAGTAAGCCAAATCTATAGACTATTGACTTCTAGATGAAGTCCTACACTTTAGCTTCAATAATCTTTGCTAGGGATTTTGTCTCAACCCATTTGATAAAGTAGTCCACTAGCACCAAAAGAAATTTTTGCTGCCCAGATGCCATGGAAAAGAAACCAAGTATATCCATTCTTCACTGTGCAAATGGCCATGGAGTGCTTAAAGGCATGAGTTATGAGGTTGGTTGTCTTTGGATGTTGGAATTTCTCTGGCATCGATCACATTTTCTCACATACTCTATAGCATCCTGATGCATAGTCGACCAATAATATTCTTACCGAAGTAATTTATAGGATAGAGATTTGGCTTCTAAATGATTTTCACATATTCCTTCATGAACTTTCTTCAATGTATAATCAGCTTTAGAGGATTGGAGACATTTGAGGAGTGGCAAGAAGTATGACCTTTTGTATAACTTATTCTCATATAAAACATAGCAAAAGGCCTGGTTTCTCAATTTTCAAGCTTTTTTAGGATCTCTAGAAAGAATTCCATCTTTGAGGTATAGAATTAGAGGGTCAACCAAGCTGGGCTCATAGTCAACCTGCATTACAGTTTGGGATTTCTCCAAACTTGGATGCTGCAGAACCTCAAAGAAGACTTCTTTCGACAACTCACTCAGAGCCAAAGTAGCTAATTTTGAGAAAAGGTCAGTCCTAGTATTTTCTACTCCAAAAATCTACTGAATGTTGAAGCTACTAAAGATCGAGATTATGTTCTTCACCTTTTTTAAGTACTTTTTCATGCTATCCTCCTGGGCTTCATAAGTATCATTGACTTGCCCCACTACCAATTGAGAATCACTATAGACTTCCATATGGTCCATTTCTAATTCTTTAGCTATTCTCAATCCCATGATCAGAACTTTGTATTCTACTCCATTATTTGTTATGAAAAATTCAAAGCATAGCACGTATTCAGCAATAATTCCGCATGGATTGATTAGAATCAAGCCCACACCCACTCTAGAGGTATTGGATGAACCATCAACATATAGAGCCTAGAAGTCCTCAAGGAAAAATACTCTTTCTTTAGTAGAGTTTGGCTACAAACTGTGAGTACAAGCTTATTCCTGCTTAGGTTCGACCAGATCCAGGATGGTGCATTCTACTATGAAGTTGGTCGATATCTGAGCTTTAATGGATGATCGAGAATAAAAATTGATGTTGAACTCGGTGAGCTTAATTATCCATTTTGCTATTTTTCTAGAGGTATCAGGCCGGTGAAGAATGCTTTGATGGGCTGATCAATGAGAAGTATAACTGTATGCCCCTGAAAATAAGGTTGGAGCTTCCTGACTGTAATCAATAAGGTATAGATTAGCTTTTTCAATTTTGTACATCTTATTTCTGCATCCCTCAGAACTCAGCTTATATAGTAGATCGGCTTCTGAATTTTCATCTCTTCCTTGATCAGGACAGCTTCAATAGCAACGAGAGACATGGCTAGGTATAAGAACAATTCTTCTCCAAGTTTGGGCTTAGCAAGAAGAGGAGGTGAACTTAGATAGTTCTTCAATTCTTCAAAGGCTTGTTGACATTCAGGAGTCTAGCAGAAGTTCTTTAGCTGCTTGAGTGCCTGGAAGAAAGGCATGTAACTTTCAGCCAACCTTGAGACGAAGCGACTCAAAGCTGTAATTTTTCCTGTTAGGCGTTGAACCACTTTTATTATTTTTGGTGTAGTCATTTCTTAGATGGCTCTAATTATCTCAAGATTCACTTCAATGCCACACCTTGACACAATGAATCCTAGAAACTTTTCTGAAGTTACTTCAAAAGCATATTTGGTTGGATTCAACTTCATCTTATACTTTTGAAGGGTGTTGAAGGTCTCTTCTAGGTTGGCAATATGATTTGATGAAGATCGACTTTTAACAAGCATTCCATCTATGTAAACCTTCTTATTCTAGCCAATCTGCTTCTTGAATATCTTATTTACCAAGTGCTGGTATGTCACACCTATACTTTTAAGCCCGAAGAGCATAATCCTGTAATAATAAAGACCATGGTCAATAATAAAAGCAGTTTCCTCCTCATTTTCTGATGCCATCTGGATTTGATTGTAGCTAGAGAAGGCATCCATAAAGGTGAGAAGCTTATGGCCTGAGGTCGCATCCACTAGTTGATCAATTCTGGGTAGGGGATAGCTATTCTTTAGGCAAGCCTTGTTCAGATCTATGAAATCTATACACATCCTCCACTTGCTGTTCGTCTTCTTGATAAGGACCATGTTCACAATCCAGTCTGCGTAGGATACCTCTCGGATGAATTAGGCTTTGAGGAGTTTGTCTACTTCTATGATGACCTTTTATTGCTTTAGTGCGAAGCTATGCTTCTTTTGTTTTACTAGCCGACATTTGAGATCCATGCCCTGATGATGTTCCATCACCTCTGCATCAATCCCGAGCATATCTATAGGTACCTAGGTGAAGACATCGACATTCCTCCGCAAGAAGAAAATAAGCTACTTTCTGACTTCTCCTCTCAAGTTGTAGCCAATTTGAATGGTATAATCTTTGTTTCCATCATTTAGTAAAATCACGACAAGATCACCAGTAGGTTCCCCCTGCTCTTTAGTCAAGCCATCATGGGCATCGAGTCCATCCACCGGATAGGACTCTATTTGCTTTCCTCCTTACAGGGCAATAGTGTAGCAGTGTCACACCAAAGCCTAATCTCCTCTAACCTCTTCGACCCCATATCCTGTCGAAAACTTCATCTTCAAATAGTAAGTTGAAACTATTGTCCGAAGTACATTGAAGCCAGATCGGCCAAGAATTGCATTTTAGCGGAGGACACCTTTACCACTAAAAAATCAACTTGAGCCTTGGACTATTTTGTATACCAATCTACCACAATAGACAAGATAATTATTTATTCTACTAGTATAGCATCACCGATGAACCCCATTAACGAAGAGCTCATTGGTCCCATTCGACTATCAGATATAGATGTTTTAAAGAATGCATCATAAAATAAAATATCAATAGAGCTTGAATTATCAATCAAAACATGGTGTATATCATAATTAGCAATATTTAAAGTTACTACAACTACGTCATTATGCAGAAATTGAACCTCCTATGCATCTTCTTCAATGAAAGCGATGGACTCCTCAGTCCTCTACCTCTTTGCTAGCTCTATAGATCCTCGAGTTTCTCCCTGCTGATGTCTTCTAGTGATGGTGTTGATGATTTCAAGTGGGGGCTGATATTCTTGTGGCTCATCCCTCCAGAGTGGTTCAGACTGTGGTAGAGCTCTTGGTCGATTCTCCCTCCTTTCTGACCATTATCTCGAAAAGCAGTCCAGTCGATCTCGTCTGATGAGCTTCTCGATTTCATCTTGAAGCTGGATGCATTCTTTAGTATCGTGATCGTGGTCAGGATGATAGAGGTAGTATTTATTAAAATTGTGCTTGGTTGGATGAGACCACATCTTTTCTGGCTTCGATAGTTGCTCCCTGGTCTCCATTAGCACTTAGGTCTTTGGAGCATTCAGGGGGCATAGTTATGAAATCTTTCAAGAGGGGAGTTCCGTTGTGCCCTCCAATCCAGGCTTCTTGGTCGATGCGCCCGAGGTAGAGTTTAGGTTTGTCTATGCTCAGGAGGGTTCTGGAGTGCGGCCGAGCTTAACTCAACTTCTTAATGATTGCAGGCTTACTAGATTCATTCGCTTGTTACTCTTCTGTGGCTTCTTCATCTTTCAATTTGAAGGCCTTCTCTACTTGAGCATCACCTTCAGCCCAAGCTAGAATGTCAGCAAAGTCTTGGGGATGCTTCTTCTCTAGGGAGAAAAAAAGATTGTTCTTCTGGATGAAGGAAAATCTGATTTTCCACCGTAGGATCGTCCAGATTTGATCAGATCTGAGGTAGAATTTTCTACAAAAATTTTTATGATCCAATCAGCTCTAAGAGTTCTTAGATCTGATCATGATGATTTAATATTAATAATTAAAATAAAATTAAATCAAATTTAATTTTAAGTACCTGATTGGATAATCTAATTATCCTACGATGATCCTGATCGTTCCTGAGGTTCTAGAAGGAGCCACACAGGCACGTAGCCTCTATCGGTATCCACTTAGATAGAATTTGAATATCTTTTTCTAGAAAATCTCTCCTCCAAAGATTAGATCTGAATCTAATCTATAAATCCTTCAAAATAATTTCTGAATATAGCCCATCCATCTCGCGAACACCGTCGCATAGAACCTGAACCTTGCACCAAAATACTTGGACCTTCTTCTCTATTTTGTGTATAACCTTTTAGGCATGTAGAAGAGAGGAAGAGAGAGGATAAAGGGGGTGTGGGATATGGTATGGATGACAACACTTGGGCGTTGAAAATAATTTCATGCGATGCCTCCTCTTTGGCGTGAAAAGGGGTTTTTAATCCAATGCCATATAGTGTCCTACTTTGACCAAATCACTTATTATTTGATGAAAGGGACTCTATGGATTATTCTCCACATGAAACCCCATATCTCATTTGGTTTTGATGCCAAAAATCAATCTAGAAAGTGGCAACATGAGTAGATAAGGAAGAGTCCATTGCGCCTAGGACTCTTTCCTCAAGAGTTTGATCCAAATCAAACTCTTTCAGAAATCCAATCAAAACACCACCATAAATCAATTAATTTGGCACACCCATAGCATGAGTCAACCTCTATCACATATCCCAAAATTAGAGCAAAAGAATTTCCAAAAATATTTCTAAAAGTATCTGATCAGGTGATCCTCAATTCTCTCAAACAGGTCAACTTTTGACCCTAATCCAATTGCATTAGAAATGGATTTAATTTCAACAATTAATCTATCCTGGACTAGTTTCAGTCAGATAATCCCATTCAAGATATAAGAATGAGTCAAATCAAATTTGACTTGGTTGTGATGAATCAGAAAGATTATAGAAGGAGAAAGCCAGGCTCAATCATATGCTAGCACGATTACCTTGAACCTGATTGGATCTAATCCAAATTAATCAAACTGGGTTTGCTCAATTGATGACATCCAGACCTAAATCATTGTTTGTATGATCTAGTTAGATTTAGTTTTGTATGGTAATAAGATATGTCACAATTTCTATCATGGACATCATTGAAATATCTTTCGATGGACTAAAATTTTTCTGATTCATACAATTAGAATGATTGATCATCAAAATCATTCTAATTGCTTCCAAAATCTATCGATGATACCTAGCAGTATATGGTGGCAACCCATCAAAACTAAAAGTAAACCTCTCAGTGCAGCTATCTGTGTGATTGGATTCTTTTATCTTGAACCCCGATAGGATTAGGGTTAAGGTAAACTCATCAAACCCAACATCCATCATATGAATTAATCATTCGATTCGAGTCTAATATGAAACTCTAATATAAACTCTTTCTATCATCTTCAGTCTACCATGGCCATGGGCTTAAGGACTCAATCTATTGAATATCATAGGGCTACTCTTCATCGACCGAGGTAGATAGATCTTCTTTTTGTGCAATCCAATTTCTATAATGAACATATTATAGCCAACATACACCTCAGAATTTTAAATGGCTAGAAGATCGAGTTATGTAGTCAAACTATAACACCCTCAAGGTGAACTGTCGATGCATCTCAGATCAAAGAACCAAATAGACCACTGCAGCATCGAGCCTATCATCGATAAGAAGATAGACTTTCTTATGACTGCTCGAGGTGGTCACACTTAGTGCCCTCGTTCTCTAACGAGTACCTATACTCTCGCTTCGATGTCTCAACACCGTAGACTTAAGATTCATCTATCCTAAGAAAGCAATCGTACACCAACCTCTCGGATCGATCATCATCCTCATGATGATCCTATAGTCAGGAGTGATTTATGAGTTAATTATAAAAAATTATATTTTAAATTTTTAACTCTTGAAAATATGAATTATCATTATCATTAACTCCAAGGATGTATCACAGACACTTTAAATATACACTATGATAGAAAATAATCTTTTTATTAATTTATAGTCAAAATTATAAAATTATCCTTAGAAGTGTATTACAAGTGTCAGCCAATTTGGCTTCTAAGGCACATATCTAACACTGGAGGCCGTCTTTCAGTGTGGCTATGGTAATAGATTGATCCAAATTTTGATCGTCCCAAGTAGCAATATTAAAATGACTTACATAAGTTCAGATGGACTCTACTTCCTTCTACTTGATATTGATGAGGAAGTCTGAACCTCATCTCGGGCACCGACTACTGATAAAATGAGCTATAAATTGATGGCTCAACTGATCAAAATAAAAGATGGTATTCGATTTGAGATCTGAGTATCAATTTCTTGCTGTTGCTTTCAAAGTAAAGAAGAAAGCTCGGCATAGAAAGACATTAGGCATGCCGTGGAGTAGCATCATAATTTTGAAGGCTTCAGGGTGGTCAATTGAATCGGTGGTCTGGTCATAACTCTCAAACTAGGAGAGTTTGAAGTTCGACGGGATGGGTTCCTGCATGATATGTGTAGAGAATGGAGGGTCAGTGCAGATGTCATCATGGTGTGCGGGGGCAACATGGCAGAGTTCCTTGATCCATCAATTTATTTCTTGAAGCTTCCAATCAAGAATATCATCTCGATCATGGATCTTAAAGCATGACTGGCTGGAGGGTGGCAGTGATTCCCCAAGGGTGGAATCATGATCGAAACAAGGGCTCTCCACTCTTTGCTTCTCCTTTTCAGTAGTCACTGGCCGACTAGCCCAGGTGGATCTTTCCTATGCCAAACCTTTGTATTAGGGCAAAGGTCTTTCTGACTAGACTACCATCAAAGGCTGCTATATGGCCTGCACCACTTTAGTGAGGCCCTTAATATATTGTATCAGCAGGTTAAACTGCTCCAAATCCACCATAGCTGCTGGTGGAGGTTGAGGTGTCAACGATGAAATCAGAGCAGACTGATTTGGGTGAGATCTAGTTGCAAAGATGATGGATTGCTAGGTTGAACTGATTGGAATAAGAAGTGATTAGAAGAAAATGGAGTAAAAGTGAGAAAGAGGATGAACTCGACTAGGTACTCCTTTAAGAATAAGGGCTCAGTAGGTCCTTCCTCTAGCACCAATCCTATTGGTGCAGAAAATAGTGCTGACATCGGAGTTCGCTGGAGCTAGAGAAGATGAGGCCGTTGATGAGACCCATAAGATAAAAGTCTTGGTTGGAGTTGACTCCGGTAGGACTCTCCAATGGTCAAGTTAGTTCTTTGGCCTATAAGAATGGAGTACTAAAAAGAATTTAAAGTAGAGAGAAGAGCTTAGTACTTAGAGAAGAAACGTATCGGGAGGATTTCTTATATAGGTGGAGCTCGTAAAAGAATGAAAGTGACAGCCATAATAGAATGTCAGTAGGCAGTTTGGACCACGTAGAGTTTGTTATAGAGAGTTGGCTATCATTTATCGCGACTTATAGGTGGTTGGAGTCAATTTATTGAAGTTTGGATAAGAGATTGGAGACTTCTATATTCATTGGCAAGCTATTCATGCTAGAAAGAAGAACTCAAAGTTTGATCAACCAAATTTGAAGATCAGCTATTAGATAATTAGATGGCAAACCTGCAATCAGTTGTCTATTGGTGTTGTCTATGGCAGTCTTAAGGAGTTCGGCCACCTTCAAGGTCGGCCAAGAGCGGACAACTATTCTAGACTGAAAGTTGGAGAAGATGATGGATTTTTTTATTAGAATCATAATCCTACCTTTTGGAGGAAGTTTGGCCAATACTTATGATTAGCCTGAAGTTTGGATTAATGGAGTGCTGAGATTCATTGTCTATGGAGTGGCTGCTATTTATTCTAGATTGAAAATCGGACTTATGCTGACGATGAGGTCTTTCTACTGTTCAAACTTGTTGATCGATATGCATGATGTAAGCTAGCTAGATCTATAATTATTAGGAAGGGATGAAGAAACTTGGTCACTTTCAAGGTCGACCGCCATCCATAAAGTAGAGCAAAGAATATCAGCCAAAATAGAATTTGGCTAGAGAGAAATTGGACTGGACAGGATCCCTGATGTAAGGTTGATGAGTCTGCCGCAAAAAAATTTGGCTGCTCTCAAGGTCTACCATAAACAAAGTCGGACGGTGCTGAAATTTAATATTCGATGTGGTTCTGCTAATACCAGGACTAGAATTAGTTAACAACTTTCTTCACTATTCAAGTTCGGCCGAATGAAGTTTATCATATCTTCGATAAGTTCTGCAGATGTTAGAGGGGGGTTGTTGATCATGATTGAGAAGGTCGTCTGGCATATATGCATTGGCGATCATTTGAACTTTGGTGGGAGTTATTTTACTCCCAACAAAAATAAAGAGATCAATTTACCTTAACCAAGAAGATCCACTAAAAATATTAGGTAGAAAAAATTATTTATGATAATTGTTCATCCTTCTATTTACCTTCATTCCATTTTATTTTTTTCAATAAGAGGACTGATATTCTTCCAATTTCTCATTGATTCCAAATTGCATTTGTAACTTTCAATGAAATCAAAATTGCCATCACATTCTATAATTACATCAAGATTTGATTCCCAAAATAATTTTAAAGGTTAACAAGATACCAAACATATCAAATACAAGTCATTCATATTACTCCAAATATATCTCCATATATTGTTTATTTAACATTGATGACAATCTTCCTTGAGTTAGGCTTGGTGCACTTAGCCAGGACTTTTAATTATGTATCCCTTCTACACTTAACCTCAGTAAAGCCCTTAGGGCCATAACATGTATCCATTGGAGAAAATTGAATGAACTTTTAGTACAAATTGATATCCAATCAAATCTCTAATCTACCCCACTATCATTACTAATCTACAAATAATATTTTGAACCTAGCTCTGACACCACTTAATCTATCAAGCCCTAGCCTAAGGTCGAGTCAAGTGCATGATAGATAGTTGCACACCTCTAGAGTTTAACCCCTTAAGACATGGAAGGCCTGCCTTCATATTCAACATATCAAATAATTCCATACACAGAGAGTGGTATTGAAAGCAAACTTTTAATTTATTAATTCCAATAAAAATAGCTCACCAACATGGAACAAGATTGAATAACATAAATCTAGATTAATATTTATTTAAAATAAAACTAAACAAATATCTTCTTGAAAGAATAGTATCCTGCAAGTCAATCGCATGGATGATGTGATGGGACTTTTCTTTACTATTTTCCTACTCATGTACATGATATTACTCATTCATTGATAGTATGAGGTATTATGTTTCATGATATGTTATATCTTATTATCCCTTTGTGACTTAGTTAAATATTATGATGAATCTCATAGATTAGAATAATGGTTTTAGATCCATGATGAGATCATGTCAATGACACCTAAAATCTTGATAGCTCTGATCTAAAATATTCTTAGTCATAGAATCATTAAGTTAGGGATCAATGATATGGAAAGGACTGGCATATCCTATGTATGCTCGATGGAGAGGATAATTGATCTTATAGTTACTTATGTAGAGACACTAATATGAAGATATGGGTACCCATTAGAGAATAAGTTCACTAAATTGATCCATAGAGAGAATATCTGATGGAGCCTTCAACCATGTCAATGGAAGGTTCTCCGGTAGGAGTGATGCAAATGATCCTCAGATTTGAGATCACCATGGTACCATATGCATATGCATCTATACTTTGGTTTATACCTTATCTTAACTCTTTGAGACTTGTGTGGGATGTTCTAGTAATGGTGAAGTATGTATAGAGCTTGTGAGTGGTAAATAAGAAATTGATCACTTCTCGTAAGGGAAGACTACATCCTATATGGTCTCTTAGGATGATGACTCAGAGAGTCTCTGACTAGAGTAGGATGAACATTAAAAAGAGATTTTAGTAGTTCATCAACCAAATCATCATTATTAGATCGAGATATATATGGATAGATATTTGGACTTGATTCCATGCTCATGGCCTTTTCGGGATATTGTTATTAGATGTATGCCCTAGAAGCCAATCAAACAAATACATATATTTATTCTAGGATAAAATTTTGTATTTGATACTTCTATTATTGGGTTATTTATTCTATTTATGTTATTTATATATCCATAAATTATCCAAGGAATTAAAAAAAAGATAACACATATTCTTAAGGATTGAGAATTTGAGGCATGTATCATTGGTGATTAATTTCTAAATACTCTCAATCAATGGATCATCATGGGGATAGTGATTGATCTAGATAGATTGATGCATGGATCATTTTTCTTTTAGGATAGATGAGTCTTGAGTCTGCAGTATGGGGATATTAGAGCGAGAGTGCAAGTGGCTGTTAGCAAACAAGGATATCGAGAATGATCAATATGAGAAGTTACTTGGATATCTATCAACTCGTTAATGACTTACTCGATGCTGTAGTAGTGTGACTAGTCATTTGATTTGCGATGCCTAGCTATTCATAGTAGGGTTGCTGTAGTTTGACTGCATATACTTGGTCTTCTAGCCATATAGATCCTTACACTGTATGTTAGCTATAGGAGGTTCATTATAGGAGTAGGATATGCACTTAAAAAAAATTTATCATCCTTAATAGATAAGAAAGTTAGTCTTATATGATTTATGAGATTGAGTTTTGAAGACCTTGGCCAGGGTAGAGTGAATAGTAGAAAAGGATTTTCATCATTTTTACATCAAAAATTTAAGTCGAATAAATTTGACATATGATAGATGATGGGATTTGACGAATAATTTTATAACCTCCATCTTATCAGGACTCATAATAGAAGAACTGAATCACATGGTACCTACATCTAGAGGTTCATCTATTTCATTTCATTGGAATACCACTACATATTGCTAGGCATCACTAGTGGATTGTGGGATCCATAAGAATTACTTTGATGGCCAGTAATTCTCGTTGGATGAGTTAAAATTATTTCAATCTATTGAAAGTAGTTTCAATAATATTATTAATGAAGATCATAATATATCTTACTACCAAATAGAATAGAACCTATAGGGTCATACACAAAGAGATTGAGTCTGATCAGATGGTTGGATTGCAATTCTGAATTACCTTAGGATCTGATTATTGATGTGATTAATAATTGATAATTAAATAAATTTATAATTATTATAAATTAATGATCCTAAAATGCAAAAGTTGCAAGGGAGGACTAATTAATAATTACTGAGTTTTTATGAGGACTCAAGTGCAATTATTTCAATGTTACTTAATTTGATTTGATCAAATTAAATAATTGGAGCAAAGTTCGAGTCAAATTAAATGGATATTTAATTGGACTTGACTCGAAGTAGGTTGATCAAATCAATTAGGGTTTATAGAAACCCTAAACCCAAAGGCAATTGGACTCCTTATTAAGATAAGAATTTTAATTTTGTCAAAGTCCAAGCCTCTTGAGACTTTATCCATCAAAGGTGATTAACCTACAGAAGGACTCCTCATGGCCAAGTATTGGCAGTACCTTTCCTCACATAACTTTTCTCACACCAAAAGAAAGAGGGTGCCCAAGTCTAGCTAGAGTCCTTCTCAAAGTGGTCTTTGACTGGTCAAAGGGTATGACTTGTCAAAGACTTATTGCAATAGGACTCTATATAATAAGAGTTATCATTAATTATAAGATGCAATGAGATCTCATCTTGAGGGGGTGATCTTATGTGCCTAGCTTTTCTTATGCCCTAATATCCAACACCACAAATATTTCACATGAAGAGGTGCACAAAAAGATCTCACATCCCTCTTACCTCATGCCTTAATTCAGACCCCCCCCTTTTTCATGCCACTCTTTTCACATCCCCTCTCTCTCTTGCAAATCCAAGAGTTTGATGCCCAAGAGAAATCACACCAAGAAGGGTTCTTGGCAAAGGAAGGAGATAAAAGTCAAGAAAGGTTCTTGATAAAGGGAGAAAGGTGTGCTAATTTCTTTGAGAAAAAAATCAAGAAAAGGGCTGAATTTTCTTGAGAAGAAAATCAAGGGAGGAGCAAGATTTTCTTGAGAAGGAAATCAAGAAAATATCAAAAAGGCTCTTGATTTATTTGTGTATAAAGCGTGATCTGTAAAGAGGAAGGGCTGAAATCTTTGAGAAGGATTTTTAACAAAGAGAGCAAAAGAAATCTACCATCAAAGAGGATCTTTATAAGGAAACTAACACCCCGATGAGATTAATTTCTTGATCAGATGATGATCTTATATGGATATTTGTAGAGGCTGGATGCTTGTGTGTTTACAAGGAACCGAGAAAATATCCATGATCATCAGATTGCGATGAGTAGCTATCCGTGCAAAGGTAAAGATCTGATCTTCCTTTTAAATCTTAATCTTAATAATTATAAGAAATTTAGGATTAATTTGAGATGAGATGTCATATAAATTAATCTGAAATTTATTTTGTTTCTACTGCATATAATCTAAAAATTTTAATTTATGCTTCAGTTTCCACAATGCATATCAATCTTAGTTTCTAACTACGGTATCAGATCCACCCTCATATGTTTTAAGATTAGATTTCTGATTTAAGTGTTATGGATTATTTAACAAGATTTGAGAATTAAAAATTTTGATCTTTTTGGTTGATTTGATCATCTAATATCAATGGTCGATAAGATCAGAAAGTTGGGACAATGAGATCACAGGATATCTTTTTAAATCCACGTTAAACAATCAATTTGATAACCAAATCTAAAACTTTTGTTTTTATGTATTAGATACATGTGATTCATGTATGAGATACATGAGGTAATGATCATAGGATTGCAACTCTAATTTTGTGTTTTGGGTTGTACCATTTATGATTGTACATCAATGGTTGATCGGATGCAACCCTTTAAGCACGAACCGATTGGAGAAGCTAGATCAAAGTGTTGATTGTGATGAGATCAAGAATAGCTTCGAATCAATTCAAGTAGTTAAAAATGATCAAACTAATTGATGTGTCTATATTGGTATCTTTCACCCATTAAACCCCAATTTGGCATAGTGGCTTGAGCTTAAATCCCATAGATCCATGATCATCATCGATTTTATTTTTTATATCTTGCTGGATTTTATTTGTGTGAGATGTAAATATTTAATATAAAATTTAAATTTAAAACTCCTCATAAAATATTAAGTCAAGCAGTCTTCCATCATTATAAATGTGTGGGCATCCTACTGATGTTGATTGTTCTCGATCAAATATAGTGATTCAGTCGCATCGAGAAGATGCAACCATTCTATTAGCATGAGATGCAGTTGGGTAAAGATGGGGTTGGACCCAATAACTCTTATGAATATCGAATTGTGTAGGGATGCCTGGGATTAATCAGGGACAAGAAAATCTGGAAATCAATGATGCCTTATATCAAGCAAGAGAAGAAGAAAGAGAGAAGAGAAAGTAAAGTGGTTAGGGTTCTTGGGAGAAAGAGCAATTTTTCATTCATTGTATATGCCTTGACCTAATTACATTATATATACCTATACAAAATGGGTCAAACCCAATGCTCAAGAAAACATTCAATGGCTAACCTGATGTAATGCACTCTTTGAGCCTAAGTACACTCATGTCTCACATGCACACATCCCTTTGGACTTAATTTTTAGCCTAAACAAAAGATTAGCCTACTTAAGACCTCTAAAACTAGGACTTAAGATCTCTTGGATCAAACCCAAACTAAGATCAAATAGAAAATTCTGTGTATATCTATCCTCTATGTCTGAGTCGGCTCAATGGAGGATCGAGCCGGCTTGACTGTATTTTGAGCCATAGATTTTTAAATACTATTTTCTATCTTTCTGAGAGGGCCGACTCGATCTTGGTCCAAGCTGGCTTGATCTCAGTCTGAGTCGGCTCGACCTATATTCGAGCCAGCTCTACCTATGTGCAAGTAGAATCAAAACTATCTCATATTGGGCTTGCTTCTCTAGCTAGCCTTCTTGTTTCCCTGAGGTTTGAGAGCACCACACCAGGTTCTACAATAACTATTAGATGAAAGATCCAATGATGGCTTTACCTATGCAATTGAACAGTAGGTCTGACTTAACTAAGAAATGGGGCCAATAACCATTAGATGAGGCCTACATAACTTAGAGATCGGATATTATTGCAACATGCTTGACATGAGTTGTCCACTCATTAGTTTGCATGTCACTAATAACTGTTAGATGAGGTGTGCATAGATTGGTGGGATTGCAGTATCCACGAGAAATCTTAGTCAAGAAGGGTTTTTGTTTCTCTATTGGATGAGTGTCAAAGATTCAAGAAAATAATGGGAGGTATGTTTGTTTTTAAAAGTGATCCTAAAATAAATTTGTTAAAGCAAATACAAAAATCTAACTTGAATCTTTACTCTCTGCAAGAACAAGATGTTAGCTTCTAACCCTCTAGCTCGCATATTTGAAACCAACTAATTTACCAAACAAATTATAAAGAGTGGCTCAGGAAGCTAAAATAGTTTTAAGTTCTAAGAAGTTAAGCTAAGCTCTTGACAAGAATGTCCCCATGTTACCAAACCGTCTAATGGTTGACCATAGGGCTGTCTGTCCATGATTATTGTTTGATAATGATCAATAACTTAGAGGAGCTTGAAATGCTTAGCATGAGATGTATAAGAAACTATCAGTGGATTTGATCCTGCAATCCCTTTCTAATTTATAAGGATAGTTTATAGTAAACTACCATATGAATAAAATTGATTGCACCAAGGTTGGTAACTACCTAAGGGGCCTTGAAGAGTTCAAGGAGCATGGTTCTCATTGTAGAGCAGGGTACTTCTACAAATAGACAATTAAGTTGGAAGAAGAAGATCATGAAGAAGCAAAGGACTGAGAGCAAACCAAAATGAAAATTGTTTTGTATACTTAGAGTTCCTACAGAATAAGAAGGATATGCCTTTGAAAAGTGTGTTAGGTATGCTCATAGTGAGTGCTGTAAGGATCTGAGAGATTTAGAGTTGAGATGAAGCTATAGTATATGTGGGACCTCAGGCTTGGTCATACTGGAGAGGATAAGATAAAGAAATTAGAGAATGATGGGCTTCTTAGCTCATTGATGATAGAATTGGTGTACAGGAAGGAAGCACAGATTTCAAAGCAAAATTATGAAATCATACAAACTAATCTCGAACCCTAGGACCATCTTATTAGCAATTAAATCATATAGCATGCATTTTTAATATAAAAGAAAGTATCAAAACATACCTCTTATAGCTAAACCCTGAATTATCCCTAATTGCTGGCAGCAGTCTGTCAGGGGTTCCACCAGGTGCCCATGTGTTCACTCTCCAATGTTGATCCACATAGAGACATGATTAAGACACCAGCACCTCTGATTTATATAATTAAAATTTTAATAATAAGAATTTTAATTAAATGGGCAAGATCTTCCTTAATCTTTGTGTCACCTTCCTTACCTCTCCTTACCTTTCTTTCTTTTTTCCTTCTCTTCTTAATTTTTCTTCCTAATCTCTTAGTCTTAAAATGACTACTTGTCCTTATAAGGATAAGGTTTAGACAAGAGAAGGGAAAAAATAAAATTGGACAACGAGAAAACACTTGTAAGAAAGAAAGATAATTTTCACAATCATCGGACTCTTGGTGCGCACCCTTATTTATAATGTACGTAGGGGTGCCAATACATTTTCTCGCGCCCTTTCAAATTATTATCTCATGTCCCTTTAGACTATCTCATACCTTATCAGATAATAACAATATGTAGACTTAGTCCAAGAGGTGCCTTAAAGCAGAAGGACTCTCGGACTAATTCTTCGTAAGTTATTTACGAAGAGTCACGGGCTTTCATTTTTGGCGCCATCAATTTCAACCATTAGATCTACTAAGAAGGCCATCTAATGGCCCTGATGAGGGATACCCATTCAGCAAAAATGGCATGGAGATGATCTTTGAGTAGTAAAAGTCCTAAGGGACTTTGACTTGGTCCAAGAGATGCCAAGGAAGAGTGGGCGGTAAGGAGTCCTGGGTGGCAAGGAGTCCTGGGCGACAAGGAGTCCCTTCTCATGCAAATATTAAATAGATAATGGAGTATTTAATCTATAGAAGGACTCTTCTACTCCCGATATTTGATGTCCAAGCCCATTTAAAAATTTATGAGACATGGAGAAAAAGGAAAAGTCAAAGAAGGTAGGCACCAAACTAATCCCATGTGCCAAAAACTCTTTACGCGTGAAAGACTTTCCACGTGCCAGAGAGAGACTCTCTGGCATGTGGGATTCTGGTATGTGACACTCCAACTAAAGCCCAATCAATCTAGGTTAATCCAATTCAAGACCAAATCCAATTTGTCTCAAATTGATCCTTAATTAGCCCAAATCGAAAGCCGATTCGAATCCAATTCGAATCTGGGTGCTAGGGTTTGCTACATGTGCTAGCATGTTCATCTTGCAAACATGGTCTAATCCAATTAGATCCTTGATTAATGCTCTTTGTGTGTGACCCATTGGGTTTCACATCTAGCCAGTAGTGGGTCTGGGTGTGATTTGACCTAATCAGGTTAGAACTCAACTAAATCGATTTAGGTCAAAACTAGCCTACCCAGTTTGACCAATTAGAACACTTTCTAATTTAATGATCAAATTAAAATTTTAATTTGATCAAACCCATAAGACATGATTGATTTCTAGCAACATATCGTGACTTTCCAAAAGATGTGAAATTTTGATGGCAATACCAAAAATATCCTTCAGTGAAAAATTATCATGCAACTAGATCCTTCGATCACCCTGCATCCTAAATTTGACTCTGGGTATGAAAATATGTCAAACCCAATATCATATTCATTTCTTTTTCAATTTTATAATGATGATTCATTTAATGAAATATTAGAAATTATTTTTAATTTTTATCATACTTTGATCAAAGTCTTTCTAAACATCATTTGTTTAAAGCAGGCAAGATGCGATTTTCTCTTACGAGGAGTGATTGATTCCATGTTAACCTACTCACAACCTTCATATATAATCTACCATATCCAGATCATTTCATATATTGTTAGATATATGTGCCCTAGAAGTCAGAATTGGCTGACACTTGTAATACACTTCAAGGGGCAAAATTGTAATGTTTACCATAATCATTGAAATGGGTTATTTTCTATCACATATGTGTATTCAGTGTCTGTGATACATCTTTTGAGTTAATGGTAATGATAATTCATATTCTTAAGAGTTGAAAATTTAAGACATGAATAATCATTATTAACTCATAAAATGCTTCTGACCATAGGATCATCACGAGGATGATGATTGATCTGGAAGGTTAGTGTACAATCGCTTCTCTTTAGTTGATGAGTCTTGAGTATACGATGTGGAGACATTGAAGCGAGAGTATAGGTACTCGTTAGAGAACGAGGGCACTGAGCATGACCACCTTGAGTAGTCATTAGGAAGTCTACCTTCTCGTTAATGACTGACTCGATGCTGTAGTGGTGTGTCTGATTCTTTAACCTAAGGTGTATCGGTAGTTCACCTTGAGGGTGTTATAGTTTGACTACACCATAACTCGGTCTCCTAGTCATTTGGAATCCTGAGGTATATGTTGGCTATAGCATGTTCATTGTAGGAACTGAATTGCATCAAGATGGAATCTATCTACCTCGATGGTAGAGGAGCAGCCCTATGATGATCATGAGAATCAAGTCTAGAAGCCCATGGCCATGGCAGAGTGAAATAATAGAAAAAGTTTCTATTTAGATTTTCACATCGGACTTGAATGAATGATTACATCATATGACAGAAACTAGAGTTTGACGAGTTTACCTTAACCCTAATCTGATCGTAGCTCAAGATAGAAGAACTTAATCACATAGGTAGCTACACCAAGAGGTTCGCATTCAGCTCTGATGGGTTGCCACCACATACTGCTAGATGTCACTGGTGAATTTTGGAAGCAGTTAGAATGATTTAGATGATCGATCATTCTAGTTGTTCGAATCAGAAGAGTTCTGATCCATCGAAAGGAGTTTCAATAATGTCGATGATAGAGATCATGACATATCCCATTATGATAAAGAATTGAACCTAACTGTGTCACACAAATAAGGATTTGAATCTGGTGATCATCAATTGAACTGATCCAATTCAATTAATCTGAATGAGATTCAATTAGGTTCAAGAAAATCGTGCTAGCACTCGATTGAACCTAACGTTCTTCTTTTACTATCATAAATAGTTGTTCTGACTTAGCCAAAGGAGTTTATGCTCAATCAGAGGCCTTCACTTGATCTGACTGGAGCCTATCTAGGTCAGAAAAGGGTTATCTTATTTTATAAGACAATACCTACCATTTTTGGTCACCTACCATTTCTCATCCTTTGACTTTGGTTAAAAATTGATCTTTGACTGGTCAAATGTTGACTATTGACACTTCGACTTCTGTCCACATGTTACGAACCTATTGGAGAGCTGGTGGGGCTTTCAAATGTTGACTATTGATACTTCGACTTCTGTCCACATGTTACGAACCTATTGGAGAGCTGGTGGGGCTTGTCCTCCTGCCAGAAATTGGCAAGGAGGAGGGCGCACGTGATAAACATCATAAATTTACCAATAAAAGTATTAATTTATTAATTAATTTATAATAATTTTTAAGAATTATTAATTAATTTATATATAATTTTTGAAAAATTCATATTTTTATTAATTAAAAAATTAATTAAAAAATAATAAAAAAATAATAAAAATTAAAAAATAAAATTTTATTATCAATAGAAAGAGCTCATTTTTTTGATCACAACAAAATAAATTTTAAGAAAAATGAAGCTAAAATGGAAAAGATATGAATTTTTAAAAATATAAAATAAATAAAAATTAAATAAAAAAGAAAATGGCTCAGTCGGCTCCGCAAGCCGAGCCACCAAGCCAAGCCAAGCCATCAAAGCCGACTCAGCCGTTGAAGCCATCAGCCGGTCCACGATCCAGGCGTGGACCGCCAGCTCAGCAAAATCCGACGAATCAGAGCCTGCCACGTGGTGGACCTAGACCCTTAAAGGGTCTACAGAAATTTATCGCGGCTCACAGGCATATTTTGGTCTTTTCACTGGCGATAGACAAGAGCGCTGATTGGCTGTGGTGTGCGGTGCGGCCGGTCCACGCGGTCCATGGGAACAGTAATTGCGCGCGATCGGACGGCTGTGGTTGATTGCGATTCAAGATCGGACGGTCAGCATTTTTTTTCGGTTGATTCAAATTTCACTCGGATCGCCATCGGACGGCAAGCGCCTGATTCCAGGATGATCCGACGGTCCAGAACGCTCCTGGCGGTGATCAAGGACTCCCGAAGCATGATTTGCGGCCAGATTTCCTCCGATCAAGCGCGATCCGGACGGCCAGAAATTTAATCCGACCCGATCTGGAGTTGATACTGCATCCGATTTTGATGATTTTTGGACCGTTGGATTCCTATTGAATGGCCTGGATTTTACTCAGATTTACCAGAGTCATATCAGAGCTATTTTGATTCAAATTTTATCCAAATTTCTTTATATTTTGACGATTACAAAGGCTATTAGTCCCATATTGCCTTTAGAAAAAAATATCCAGCCCTCCTAGCTCTATAAAAAGGACCCCAGGCCTTCAGAAATCAACATCTCCGATCAAGGTGAAGCTTTGGTATAGGGCGAAGCCAGGCTATGGGTTAAAGGCTGCTTCGAAGCAATGGGTGCCGAGAAGAAGAGCCGAGCTTCTACACCATCTTTCTGCCAATGTCGATCCAAGATCAGAGATCAGGCTTATTTTATTTTCTTTTTAAATTTTATGTATTTAAATTCTAAAATTTTAATTAATAAAAATTTTATTTTTGCATTCTTTAATTTCTTGCTTTTTATTTTTATTGTAATTTAATTTCTATACTTTAATTATTATTGCTATTGCAAGTAGATGCTAAGATCTAACTAGTAGATCTTAGTACCAAGTTTAAATTCCTGCACCTTTTAATTTTATTTTAATTTTCCGACTTTCATTTTTTTTATTTTTTAAAATTCAAATCTTTTCTTTTTCTTTCAAAAAAAAAATCAAAGATTTCAAATCTAAAAACACTACCTTCCCTGTGGATTCGACCCGACTCACTGCTATCTACTAATTTTCAATGATTTTAAGAAGTCGGATTAAACTGATAAACATGGTGTCTTAACGACAACATCGCATTCCTATCAAGTTTTTAGCGCCGTTGCCGGGGAAGGTTTTTGATTTTTGATTTTAATTTTTTTGATTTATTAAAAATAATTTCGGCAAACGCACCAAGTCTTTGGCGCCGTTGCCGGGGAAGGAATAGATGCTATTTTTTTTCTTTGATTTCTTTGAATTTTTTTTTTGTAAATTAATTATATTTTTAATATTTTTTACTAATTTTTTTTATTTATTTTGTAGGAAAAAAATAGAAAATGAAGAAAGCATCAAATTTTGGTGAGATCAATCCTAACCCTAATCCTCTTTTCTTTTTATTTATTTATTTATTTATTTTATTTTTAAATTAATTTAAAAAATATTCATTTAAACCTAATTAAAAGCCTCATGATAAGATTAAAAATCCTAACTATTTAGAGCATGCATCATATTAGTTTTATTTTTATTTTTATTTTTATTTTTTTTGGTGATTGCTGGAAGCAAGGTAAGCCTTTCAGAATTCAATTAGTTTGCATGCATCTAGTTTAAATTGCATAAAACCCTTTGATTGAATTTTTTTTTTTTTGCGTGCATATTCATATTAAATCAAATTAAGGGCATAACCCAATTAAACAAGATAAGGTGGGGATTCCATCACCCTTCCTTGGCCCACAAACAACCAACCAGCATCCTGCATTGACCTAAGCTTTTAATTTTAAAATCAATTAGACATCAACCCTAGGAACTTGAGCTCAATAGGACAAGAAATCCTAAGAGTTGAACCGGGTTAGGATAAGTCAATTTGATTGGTGTCTAGGAAAGTGGTTCAGGGACAATTGGGCCCGAAGGAAGGTGGTTTCTAATTGGTTCCGTTCGCTTACCTGGCCAAGTACAATTGGTGTCTAAGGCAAGCAACGGGGGGACTCCCACCAACCTTACACTTATCTGGCCAGTTGATTGGCTAATCCTACACTTGGAGGGCTTGAAGGTGACCTTGGCAGTTAGGAGCTGTCTAGATCTAGGATAACCCTTAGTCAGGATTGATTGACCAATTTGATTGCTAACGAACATCAAACCTAATTAAACTTAATTCTTCTCTCTCTTCTTAGTTAGGACTCCTTAGGACCTCTTCTTTAGAACTCTTCTTTCTTTCTTTTTCTTACTCCTCTAAAAATAAAATAAAAATAAAATAAAAATAAAATTAAACTAACTAAAAAAATATTAAAAATAATAATTAAATTAAATTAAATTAAATTAAAATTAATAAATAAAAAAAATTAATTTATAATAAAATAAAAATAATAAAAAAAATATTCTAATTTTTTTTTTGAACCATACATTAGGGTTACACTAATACATGCATGGTAGGAAATCACTTTTTCTGATTTAGTTGAACTTAATTGAATGGTTGATTCACATTAAACATAATAATCAAATGGCTAATATGAATCTAATAGTCCACAAATTAGATAAAGTTGATCTTCTTTCTCAGAAAATAGATCAACTCCTAACCCTAGGTCAACAATCTCCTGCACAATTCACATCATCTTCTAATTATCAGGAGAATTATTCAATCTGTGCTAGTCCAACCCATCATGTAAGTGAATATCCTATGACTGCACAATTTCCACATTTTATCCAAGAACAAGTTCAAGCTGCTCAAGGATACTCCAAATTGATTAATGACCCATTTTTAAATTTATATAATTCAGATTGGAGTAACTATAATTTTTCTTGGACATCCCAATAGACTCAGGCTCAAACCCAAATTTTACCTATCCAAAACTATCAAAATAGGCCCCAATACCAAAACTATACCTATAATAATGGCCAGCCTAGTCAGTTTACCCAGCCATCATATTATGATCAGCCTTCATACCCACCTCCTCAATAGACCAATCTAGCTGATGATAGATTTAACCAACTTCAACAATTAATTCTAACTCAACAGCAATCTATCACCTAGGAGATTGACCCCCCCTTTCATGCCATATTTTCACAATCCCCTTGCTCTCTGCTTGCATAATAAGAGTTGATGGCCCCAAGAGAAATCAACCAAGAGGGTTCTTGGAAAGGAAGGAGTATAAAGTCAAGAAGGTTCTTGATAAAGGGAAAAGGTGTGCTAAATTCTTGAGAAAAAATAAAGCGATGAGTAAGAAAAACTGGGGCTGGAGAGGTTCAATTCTCTTGAGTCAGGAGGAGAAGATTCGAGAAAGATAAATCAAGAAATAAAGGCTTGATTATTTGTTATAAGCGGATTGGTAAGAGGAAGCTGAAATCTGAGAAGGATTTTTAACGATAAGAGATGATGCACAAGAAAGTCTAGCCATAAAGGATCTTTATAAGGAATACATAAACACCCGATGAATAATTTCTTGATCAATGATGATCTTATATGGATATTTGTAGAGGCGGATGCTTGTGTGTCATACGAGAAGAAAATATCCATGATCATCAGATTGGCGATGAGTAGCTATCCGTGCAAAGGTAAAGATCTGATCTTCCTTTTAATATTAATCTTATAATTATATAAGAAATTTAGGATTAATTTGAGATGAGATGTCATATAAATTAATCTGAAATTTATTTTGTTTATACTGCATATAATCTAAAAATTTAAATTTATGCTTCAGTTTCCATAATGCATATAATCTTAGTTTTACTACGGGTATCAGATCCACCCTCAATGTTTTAAGATTAGATTTCTGATTTAAGTGTTATGGATTTTTAACAAGATTGAGAATTAAAAATTTTGATCTTTTTTGTTGATTTGATCATCTAATATCAATGGTCGATAAGATCAAAATTGGGAAATGAGATCACAGGATATCTTTTAAATCCACGTAAACAATTTTGATAACAAATCTAAAACTTTTGTTTTTATGTATTAGATACATGTGATCATGTATGAGATACAGTGAGGTAATGATCATAGGATTGCAACTCTAATTTGTGTTTTGGGTTTACCATTTATGATTGTACATAATGGTTTATCGATGCACCCTTTAAGAGAATCCGATTGGAGAAGTAGATCAAAGTGTTGATTGTGATGAGATCAAGAATAGTTCGAATCAATTCAAAGTAGTTAAAAAATGATCAAACTAATTGAATGTGTCTATATTGGTATCTTTCACCCATTCACCCAATTTGGCATAGTGGCTTGAGCTTAAATCCCTAAGATCCATGATCATCATCGATTTTATTTTTATATCTTGCTGGATTTATTTTGTGAGATGTAAATATTTATATAAAATTTAAATTTAAAACTCCCCTATAAAATATTAAGTCAAGCAGTCTTCCATCTATTATAAATGTGTGGGATCCCTACTGATGTTGATTGTTCTCGATCAAATATATGATCATCGCATCGAGAAGATGCAACCATTCTATTAGCATGAGATGCAGTTGGGTAAAGATGGGGTTGGACCCAATATACTCTTATGAATATCATAATTTGTGTAGGGATGCCTGGGATTAATCAGGGACAGAAATCTGGAAATCAATGATGCTTATATCAGCAAGAGAAGAAGAAAGAGAGAAGAGAAGTAGTGGTTAGGTTCTTGAGAAAGAGCATTTTTTCATTCATTGTATAATGCCTTGACCTAATTACATTAATATAATTATATAACAATAGGTGAAAACCCAAGCTGAAAGAACAATTCAATGGCTAACTGATGTAATGCACTCTTGAGCCTAAGTAATAAGTCACTCAAGCACATCCTTTGGACTTAATTTTTAGCCTAACACAAAAGATTACACCTAAAGACGCTCTAAAACTGGACTTAGATCTCTTGGATCAAACCAAACTAAGATCAAATAGAAATTACTGTGTATATCTATTCCTAATGTCTGAGTCGGCTCAATGGAGGATCGAGCCGGCTTGACTGTATTTGAGAGCATAGATTTTTAAAGTACTAATTTTTAATCTTTCTGAGAGGGCCGACTCGATCTTGTCCAAGTTAGTTGATCTCAGTCTGATTCGGCTCGACCTATATTCGACCACTCTACTATTGCCGTAGAGTAAATATCTACAATATCATTGGGACTTGCTTCTCTAGTAGCCTTCTTTTCCCTGAGGTTTGAGAGCACCAACACAAAGGTTTACAATAAACTTTAGATGAAAGATCATGAATATGGCTTTACCTATGCACAAATCTGAAACAGTAAGGTGATTAACATAAGAATCGAGGGCAAAAACATTAGAATGAGGCCAATCAAACATTAGAGATCATATAGTATGCACATGCTTGCATGAAAGTATTCCATATCTATAGTTTGCATTCAATAAACTGTAATGAGGTGTCAGATGTGGATTGCGTATCCACGAGAAATTCTAGTCAGAAGGGTTTTTGTGTTCTCTAATTGGATGAGTGTCAAAGATTCAAGAAAATAATGAGGAGGTATTTGTTTTTAAAGTGATCCTAAAATAAAAATTTGTTAAAGCAAATACAAAAATCTAAACTTGAATATTTTACTCTCCTGCAAGCAAGATGTATAGCTTCTAACCTCTAGCTCGCATAATTTAAACCAACTAATATTACCAAAATAATTATAAAGAGTGGCTCAGGAAGCTAAATAATTTAAGTTCTAAGAAAAGTTAAAAGCTAAGCTCTTGAAAGAATGTCCCATTTACCAAACCGTCTAATGGTTGACATAATCATACATAGGAGAATGTATTGTTTGATATATCATATATAATCAATTAAGAAGGAGCTTGAATGCTTACATGAGATGTATAAAAAACTATAAGTGGGATTTGATCTGCAATCCCTTTCTAATTATAAGATAAAGTTATTAGTAAACTACCATATGAATAAAATTGATTGCACCAAGTTGGTAACCTAACCTAAGAGGGCCTTGAAGAGTTTCAAGGAGCAATGGTTCTCATTGTAGAGCAGGTACTTCTTAAATAGACAAATTAAGTTGGAAAGAAAAAGATCATGAAAGAAAAAGGATCGAGAGCAAACCAAATGAAATTGTTTTGTATAAACTTAGATTCCTACAGAATAAGAAGAATATGCCTTTGAAAAGTGTGTTAGGTATGTCTAGTGAAGTGTCTGTAAGGATCTGAGAGATTTAGAGTTGAGATGAAGCTAATAGTATAATTGGGACCTCAGGCTTGGTCATCATGGAGAGGATAAGATAAAGAATATTAGAAATGATGGGCTTTTAGCTCATTGATGATAGAATTGGTGTACAGGAAGGAAGCACAGATTCAAAGCAAAATTATAAATCATAAAAAATAATCTGAACCCTAGGACCATCTTTAGAATTAAATATATGCTGCATTTTTTAATATAATACGTTTATAGCTAAACTGAATTATACCTATTGCTGGCGAGTCTGTCAGGGTTCCACAGGTGCCATGTGTTCACTCTCTCAATGTTGATCCACATAGAGACATGATTAAGACACCAGCACCTCTGATTTATATAATTAAAATTTTAATATAAGAATTTTAATTAAATGGGCAAGATCTTCCTTAATCTTTGTGTTACTTCCTATCTCCTTCTTATTTTTTTTTTCCTTCTCTTCTTATTTTCTTCCTAATCTCTTAGTCTTAAAAATGACTACTTGTCCTTATAAGGATAAGGTTTAGACAGAGAAGGGAAAAATAAAATTGGACAACGAGAAACACTTGTAAAAAGAAAGATAATTTAACAATCATCGGACTCTTGGTGCGCACCCTTATTTATAATGTACGTAGGGGTGCCAATACATTTTCCGCGCCCTTTCAAATTATTATCTCATGTCCCTTTAGACTATCTCATACCTTATCAGATAATAAATATGTAGACTTAGTCCAAGAGGTGCCTTAAGCAGAAGGACTCTCGGACTAATTTTCGTAAGTTATTTACGAAGAGTCAAGCTTTCATTTTTGCGCCATCAATTTCAACCATTAGATCTACTAAGAAGGCATCTAATGGCCTGATGAGGGATACCCATTCACAAAAATGGCATGGAGTATTTGAGTAGTAAAAGTCCTAAGGGACTTTGACTTGGTCCAAGGATGCCAAGGAAGAGTGGGCGTAAGGAGTCCTGGGTGGCAAGGAGTCTGGGGACAGAGTACTTCTCATGCAAATATTAAATAGATAATGGAGTATTTAATCATAGAAGGACTCTTCTACTCCGATATTTGATGTCCAAGCCCATTTAAAAATTTATGAGACATGGAGAAAAAAGGAAGTCAAAGAAGGTAGGCACCAAACTAATCCATGTGCAAAAACTCTTTACGCGTGAAAGACTTTCACACGTGCCAGAGAGAGACTCTCTGGCATGTGGGATTCTGGTATGTGACACTCCAACTAAAGCCCCAATCATTAGGTAATCCATTCAAGACCAATCCAATTTGTTCAAAATTGATCCTTAATTAGCCCAAATCGAAAGCCGATTCGAATCCAATTCGATCTGGGTGCTAGGTTTGCTACATGTGCTAGCATGTTCACTTGCAACATGGTTAATCCAATTAGATCCTTGATTAATGCTCTTTGTGTGTGTGCCATTGGGTTTCACATCTAGCCAGTAGTGGGTCTGGGTGTGATTTGACCTAATCAGGTTAGAATCAACTAAATCGATTAGGTCAAAACTGCCTACAGTTTGACCAATTAGAACACTTTAATTTAATGATCAAAATAAAATTTTAATTTGATAAACCCATAAGACATGATTGATTTCTAGCAAATATCGTGACTTTCCAAAAGATGTGAAATTTTGATGGCAATACCAAAAATATCCTTCAGTGACAAAATTATCATGCAACTAGATCCTTCGATCACTCTGCATCCTAATTTGACTCTGGGTATGAAAATATGTCAAACCATATCATATTATTTCTTTTTCAATTTTATAATGATGATTCATTTAATGAAATATTAGAAATTATTTTAATTTTTATCATACTTTGATCAAAGTCTTTCTAAACATCATTTGTTTAAACAGGCAAGATGCGATTTTCTCTTACGAGGAGTGATTGATTCCATGTTAACCTACTCACAACCTTCATATTAATCTACATATCCAGATCATTTATATTGTTAGATTATGTGCCTAGAAGTAGAATTGGTGCCCTTGATAATACTTCAAGGGGCAAATTTAATGACCATAATCATTGAAATGGGTTATTTTCTATCACATATGTGTATTCGTGTCTGTGATACTTTTGAGTTAATGTTAATGATAATTCATATTTAAAGTTGAAAATTTAAGACATGAATAATCATTATTAACTCATAAAATGCTTCTGACCATAGGATCATCACGAGGATGATGATTGATCTGGAAGGTTAGTGTACAATCGCTTCTTTTATTGATGAGTCTTGAATATGATGTGGAGACATTGAAGCGAGAGTAATAGGTACTCGTTAGAGAAGGGGACTGAGCATGACCTTGAGTAGTCATTAGGAAGTCTACCTTCTCGTTAATGACTGATCTCGATGCTGTAGTGTGTGTTGATTCTTTAACCTAAGGTTATCGGTAGTTCACGCTTGAGGGTGTTATAGTTTGACTACAACATAACTCGGTCTCCTAGTCATTTGAATCCTGAGTATATGTTGCTATAGCATGTCATTGTAGGAAATGAATGCATCAAGATGGAATCTATCTACCTCGATGGTAGAGAAGCCTATGATGATCATGAAGAATCAAGTCTAGAAGCCATGGATGGCAGAGGAAATAATAAAAAGTTTCTATTTAGATTTTCACATCGGACTTGAATGAATGATTACTTAATATGACAAAACTAGAGTTTGACGAGTTTAACCTTAACCCTAATCTGATCGTAGCTCAAGATAGAAGAACTTAATCACATAGGTAGCTACACCAAGAGTTCGCATTCAGCTCTGATGGTTGCCAACATACTGCTAGATGTCATCGGTGAATTTTGAGAAGAACGTTAGAATGATTTAGATATCGATCAATTCTAGTTGTTCGATACAGAAGAGTTTGACCATCGAAAGGAGTTTCAATAATGTCGATGATAGAGATCATGACATATCCTTATGATAAAGAATTGAACCTAACTGTGTACACAAATAAGGATTTGAATCTGGTGATCATCAATTGAACTGATCCATTCAATTAATCTGAATGAGATTCAATTAGGTTCAAGAATGTGCTAGACTCGATTGAACCTAACGTTCTCTTTTACTATCATAAATAGTTGTTCGACTTAGCCAAGAGTTTATGCTCAATCAGAGGCTTCACTTGATCTGACTGGAGCCTATCTAGGTCAGAAAAGGGTTTTTTATTTTATAGACAATACCTACCATTTTTGGTCACTACCATTTCTCATCCTTTGACTTTGGTTAAAATTGATCTTTGACTGGTCAAATGTTGACTATTGACACATCTCGACTTCTGTCCACATGTTACGAACCTATTGGAGAGTGGTGGGGCTTTCAAATGTTGACTATTGATACTTCGACTTCTGTCCACATGTTACGAACTATTGGAGAGCTGGTGGGGCTTGTCTCCTGCGGAAATTGGCAGGAGGAGGGCGACGTGATAAACTCATAAATTTACCATTAAAAGTATTAATTTATTAATTAATTTATAATAATTTTTAAGAATTATTAATTAATTTATATATATATTTTGAAATCATATTTTATTAATTAAAAAATTAATTAAAAAATAATAAAAATAATAAAAATTAAAAATAAAATTTTATATCAATAGAAAGAGCTCATTTTTGATCACAACAAAATAAATTTTAAGAAAATGAAGCTAAAATGGAAAAGATATGATTTTAAAATATATAAATAAATAAAATTAAATAAAAAAGAAAATGGCTTAGCCGGCTCGCGAGCCGAGCCACACAGCCAAGCCAAGCCATCAAAGCCGACTCAGCCGTTGAAGCCATCAGCGGTCTACGACAGGCGTGGACCGCCAGCTCAGCAAAATCCGACGAATCAGAGCCTGTCACGTGGTGGACCTAGACCCTTAAAGGTCTAAGAAATTTATCGCGGCTCACAAGGCAATCTGTCATTTCACTTGTGATAGAAGTATGGATTGGTGCGGTGTGTGGTACGGCGGTCTCGCGGTCCATGGAACAGTGATTGCGCGATCGGACGCTGTGTTGATTGCGATTAAGATGAACGTCAGCATTTTTTCGGTTGCCATTTCACCTCGGATACCCATCGGACGGCAGGCGTATTTCAGCTTTGACCGATGGTCCAGAACGCTCCTGGGGTGATCAGTGATTCCGAAGCACGATTTGCGGCAGATTTCCTCGATGAAGTGCGATCGGACGGCCAGAATTTAATCCGACCCGATCTGATTGATCTGCATCCGATTTTGATGATTTTTGGACGTTGGATTTGTTGAATGGCTGGATTTATCAATTTACCAGAGTCATATCAGAGCTATTTTGATTTAAATTTTATCAAATTTCTTTATATTTTGAAATACAAAGGCTATTAGTCCCATATTGTCTTTAGAAAAAATATCCAGCCCTCCTACTCTAAATAAAGGACCCCAGGCATCAGAAATCAACATCTCCGATCATGTGAAGCTCTGGTATAGGGCGAAGCCAGGCTATGGGTTAAAGGCTACTTCGAAGCAATGGGTGTCGAGACGAAGAGCCGAGCTTCTACACCATCTTTCTGCAATGGCGATCCAAGATCAGAGATCAGGCTATTTTATTTTATTTTTAAATTTCATGTATTTAAATTTTAAAATTTTAATTAATAAAAATTTTATTTTTGCACTTTAATTTCTTGCTTTTTATTTTTATTGTAATTTAATTTCTGCACTTTAAATTATTGCCTTGCAAGTAGATGCTAAGATCTAACTAGTAGATCTTAGTACCAAATTTAAATTTCTGCATCTTTTAATTTTTATTTTCAATCTTCTGACTTTAATTTTTTTTATTTTAAAATTCAAATCATTTTCTTTTTCTTCTCAAAAAAAAAAATCAAAGATTTCAAATTTAAAAAACACTATTCCCTGTGGATTCGACCGACTCACTGCTATCAACTAATTTTCAATGATTTTAAGAAGTCGGATTAAACTGATAAACATGGTGTCTTAACGACAACATCGCATTCCTATCAAGTTTTTAGCGCCGTTGCCGGGGAAGGTTTTTGATTTTTGATTTTAATTTTTTTTTGATTATTAAAATAATTTCGGCAACGAACAAGTCTTTGGCGCCGGTGTCCGGGGAAGGAATAGATGCATTTTTTTTCTTTGATTTCTTTGAATTTTTTTTTTGTAAATTAATTATATTTTTAATATTTTTTACTAATTTTTTTTATTTATTTTGTAGGAAAAAAATAGAAAATGAAGAAAGCATCAAATTTTGGTGAGATCAATATACCCTAATCCTCTTTTCTTTTATATTTTTATTTATTTTATTTTAAATTAATTTAAAAAATATTCATTTAAACCTAATTAAAAGCCTCATGATAAGATTAAAAATCCTAACTATTTTGAGCATGCATCATATTAGTTTTATTTTTATTTTTATTTTTATTTTTATTTTTGGTGATTGCTGGAAGCAAGGTAAGCCTTTCAGAATTCAATTAGTTTGCATGCATCTAGTTTAAATTGCATAAAACCCTTGATGTAATTTTTTTTTTTTGCGTGCATATTCATATTAAATCAATATGGGCATAACCCAATTAAACAAGATAAGTGGGGATTCAATCACCCTTTGGCCACAACAACCAACCAGCATCCTGCATTGAATAGCTTTAATTTTAAAATCAATTAGACTCAACCCTGGAACTTGAGCTCAATAGGACAAGAAATCCTAAGAGTTGAACCGGTTAGATAAGTAATTGATTGGTGTCTAGGAAAGTGGTTCAGGAAATTGGGCCCGAAGGAAGGTGGTTTCTAATTGGTTCCGTTGCTTACCTGGCCAAGTAAAATGGTGTCTAAGGCAAGCAACGGGGGACTCCACCAACTTACACTTATCTGGCAGTTGATTGGCTAATCCTACATTGGAGGGCTTGAAGGTGACCTTGGCAGTTAGGAGTTGTCTAGATCTAGGATAACCCTTAGTCAGGATTGATTGACCAATTTGATTGCTAACGAACATAACTAATTAAACTTATATTCTTCTCTCTTTCTTAGTTAGGACTCCTTAGGACCTCTTCTTTAGAACTCTTCTTTCTTTTTTTCTACTCTCTAAAAATAAAATAAAATAAAATAAATAAAATTAAACTAACTAAAAAATATAAAAATTAATAATTAAATTAAATTAAATTAAATTAAAATTAAATAAAAAAATTAATTTATAATAAAATAAAATAATAAAAAAAATATTCTAATTTTTTTTTTTGAACCATAATTAGGGTTAAACTAATACATGCATGGTAGGAAATCACTTTTTCTGATTTAGTTGAACTTATTTGAATGGTTGATTCACATTAAACATAATATAATGTGCTAATATGAATCCAGTAGTCCACAAATTAGATAAAGTTGATCTTCTTTCTCAGAAAATAGATCAACTCTAACCTAGGTCAACAATCTCCTAATTATCAGGAGAATTATTCAATCTGTGCTAGTACACCCATCATATAAGTGAATATCCTATGGTGCACAATTTCACATTTTATCCAAGACAAGTTCAAGCTGCTCAAGGATACTCCAAATTGATTATTGACCCATTTTTAATTTATATAATTCAGATTGGAGTAACTATAATTTTTCTTGGACATTCATAGACTCAGGCTCAAACCAAATTTTACCTATCCAAAACTATCAAAAATAGGCCCCAATACCAAAACTAACTATATATGGCCAGCCTAGTCAGTTTACCAGCATCATATTATGATAGCCTTCATACCACCTCTCAATAGACCAATCTAGCTGATGATAGATTTAACCAACTTCAACATTTAATTATTAACTCAACAGCAATCTATCACCAGACTAGAAGCTCAAATAGGACAATTAGTTGAGTCTAACATGAGGAGAGAATTAGATCAACTACCGAACTACCAATTCAAACAACCCACCTAATGACCACCAACCTGATTAAATTATCAATCTAATGTTTCATCTAAGAATCTCAATTTGAGAATGCAAAGTAATTCTGAACTTAAAGCTATAGGATCTTATGGACCCTACTAAGACCAGGTGAGAGAGGCAGTACTGATGCTACAAAACTAAAACTTGAGGAAACTGGTTAGACTGAGAATAACCACATAGAAGAAACAAGCCAGGAATTGGTACTGATGCTTTCCAGTTTAAATGAGATAAAATAAGGGAAAAGAGAATAGATGATTTACCCGAGACTTATAACCTAATGTCCTATTTCTTCAACCCTAGAAGTGGTTCTCTTATAAATCAAAAGGCATGTAATGAAATGTCAATGAGTTGTTTAAGCAGGATCACATTAATTTACCTCCAGAATTAAACATCTTAGCACCATTCAGCACCCATTGAATCAAACTTAACTCCTAAACTCCATTCATGACACTTTTAAAAAATAAATAGGAGAAATTCTTAATAATATGGGTCTGAGAATGGAATCATAAAATTATAATTCCTAAAATTAACAAATATTATATTAATAATGGAATATAAATCAATCTTCTGAGATTGGCAACCAAACCATTGGATTTTCAATCCAATATTCGACACAGATAGTGAGTTACATTGTGTCTGGCTGAAGACGGTAACTTAGCGTTGTTGGAGGCAACCAATATTTAGTTTTTATCTAATTATCTTTTGTAGTTTATTTTTTTTTAGGATATTTGAATAAGTGGAGGAGGAGCTCAATTTTAAAGCATGTTGGACGAAAATTATATATATATAATATATAAAATAATCTGAGTTAGTGTAGATTCTTCCATG